>JACXSJ010002168.1:0-54509 GCA_014851325.1 Pentalonia nigronervosa | reverse complement strand
CTTAAGCTATATCCAACCAGTCGTTTGTATTGGGCAATTGTATTCATAGGTTGTAAAATTTGTTAAAAAACTCTGCAATTTTCCCGGATTATGATGGCTATAGTTGATACTTCAGTCAGAAATTAAAAAAATAATCCGAAGAAGTGTTCAGTTATCAAGTATCTAATCACCCATTTAAATTACATGCAAAAAAAAAAAAAATGGTCAAAACAGGTTTATAGGGCTCTCTAATAGGCCAACAAGCGCATAACATTATTATGTTTAATGCAGGACTTGAATTTAAAAAAAAATTTGTTCTACGTTGTTTACAATCTAAACGTACAACTTTTGTGTTTATTAATTTATCGTTAAATATAATATTGAATACGGGGAATGGCTCAAATACAGAATATAATAAATTCTTGGATTGATTGCTTAGATAAAATCAAATTATGTAGAATAAATATTTTTACGACACTAATATTATAATATTTTGGTAAATGGATTTTAAATTATTTCGTTTTGTGTTATTTTTTGTTATGCATTATGATTTTTCAAATAATAAATTATAATTTTGTTCAAACCGTTTTCCAATTTAATTACGTTTACAAATTTCAATCGTTTTTTCATTTTTGTGACATATATAATGTTTGCAACGTATATGATCTAAGGTTTGCAAGCTTTGATTTAATGGACAGCACAGTAGTTAACAAATTGAGTTAAGAGGAAGATGGCAACAAGCAACAGGACTTAAGCTTGGAGACAATTCCTATATTTGTGAATTATATTTTCAAACATCAGAAATAATTAGAACTTGGAAATCAGAAATAGGTTTGTCAAAAGTTTGTATATATTAAAACCACCAAAAGCAGGAAATTGTTCCATAAATAAAATGGATACTCTTTGAATTATGCCATCTGATATTGCTCATATATACATTTCTGAAAATATAACCCAAAAAAATAATAAAATTCATAAACATAAGAACCAACTTGATATAATACTTAAACTTGATCAATGACAGTGTGAAAACATTTTAGCTGATCATGATTATAGCAGGCCGGATATATTAGATATTATTATTTACTATGAGAGTGGGTACGTCTTAAGGAAATTTATAGATCCAAAATCAACTATATACCAGGAATGTTTAATATGCAGAAATTCCTTGATAAATGATGACAAATTTATATCAAGTATCAAAGCAGCATTAAATAATTTAAAATCCAATATTAAATTAATACATCTAAATTATATATTCATTATGTTTACATGTTTGAAGGAGGGTTTTTCAGTCGATACAAGTTCTCGTGAAGTGTTTGAAAAAACAGTTGATTGTTTGCTTAACAAGTACCAAATGAAATTCTCCTGTGAATTGCATGGATTGGGCATTTTAATAACTATAACATATTACATTCAAATACGAATGCGACAATACACAAAAATAATTTTAATTTTAAAGCACAAAACATGAAGCAATTTAAAGAAAAATTCAAAACTGATTAAAACTTAACTGAAATATTTAAATTTGATATTATGTAATATTTGTATTTTATAGTGATAAATATAAATACAGTTATGGTAATATTTTCATATAGTCTGTGTTATCTTCCCAGACTGCAGTTCCCTTATTACATTTAAATACAATAAGACTAAGGCACATAGGCGCCATGTAGACAGATGCCCGAGCACCCATCAAAATTTGTTTTATATACATTATTTGTACAGAGAATAGCTCCATTCATATATTTATAACATGTTCATAATTTTCTTAAAAATTAAAAATGATATACTTTTGATACAAAATATGTATCTATTTAAGAGCAAGTTGTTATTCCCTTTATAGCTTTAGTCAAAATATTGCCAGTAGAAACTTAAACAAAATTTTTCTCTTATATCTGTTGGTGAAAAAAATTTTTGGCAAATCCTCTGTTCGACACTTAAATTAATTTAAGGAAAATATTTCCCCAAGTTTTTACAGTCTTATTAGTCACCATTTATGCATATGTATGAATGCGTACTTGTACGAGCTATATAATTTATAAAAGGTCACGGTTCTAAATAATTAAAATATTTTCCGATAAACAGGAATGGTCCTTAAACAAGTTAAATTGCGCGGGTTAAAGTAGCAACCTTTGCGACCGCAACGCAACCTGTGGCCCTTTAATTGTGCGACTCATTTCGAGACATTTTTATTAGCAGACTGGCAGAGTTTGGTCTCCTTGTTTTATAGTCTTCATACCATAAAACAATAAATTGTATACTCAAATCGACGACACCTATATTATATTATATGATAAGTTCTGTAGCAGAATTTCATCAGGTTCTCTTTTTGTTGTGGTACTCTGTCGTTCTATGAATCAACGATTATGATACCACAATCCGCGATACAGATAAAATGTTATCTACATCGTAGAACATAGTACCTTGGATTATGTGACCACAGTGGTTTTATATTGACAATCGACCAGCTGTTTTGACTTTTTGAGTCTTGGTTCATTCTATCATTATTTCAATATCGTCAATCTCATTGATCTTTCTTATTTCTTCTATTATTGTTAAATCTTTTACTCCTGGCTTGTGCTCGTTAACTTTTCTCGTTTATGTCATTTGTTTATCTTTCGGGTACATTTTTTATGCCATACCATTTAGATTTACACTGGTGAATTTAATCTGTTTAGAAATACAAGACATTATACAAACAATTACTTTTAAAATGACACAGGTGTATTTTAGGTTTTAACTACGAGTATTCCACTATCAGTGGATGTTTTAAAAATTTTACCAGTTTTTGAATTGACATTTTAATTCTCATCATTCAATTATAATGGAAGTAAACAAAGATGAAGCTTATCGCTGTTTAGATCGTGCTGAATATTATATTGTTGAAGGCGACGTTGAAAAAGCAGAAAAGTTCATAAATAAGAGCAAAAAACTTTTCCCAACGTCTGAAGCGGATGGCAAGTACTTCGGTTCTTCTCAAATTTTTAATTATTTATAAATTTACATTTGTGTAGAATTATTGAAAAAATTAAAAACTCAAGGTTCAAAAAAACATTCAACATCAAATGTAAAACCTGATGGACAAAATGTTAAGAAACGTAAAAATACTCCTCCAGGTATAAGTTCCCAAATAATTTCTTTTGTTTCATAAAATAATATTTATTATACTCATAGGCAGCCCTAGAGCAGAAAAAGCTAATCAACCAACATATACAAAAGCACAGTTGGACACAGTCAAAAAGTAATAATATAATATATTATATTATTTAATTAATGCATACCTAACTACATTGATTATTTAATAATATAATAAATTACAGTAAAAATAAATGTTTGTACCTATGATATAAATTATTTCTTAACAGGTTAAGCATCACATTGACCCTACATACATCTTGTCAAAATGATTCTTTGCATATTTAATGAGTTAAAAATTAACTTTGTTCTTAAGGCTATATTATTTTTTTATTTCCTTAAGATAATATGTAATAATGTAATAAATATATAATATGTACTATATATAGTTTTGGTGACCCTATGCAACAGCAACAACAAATACTACATTTAAGGCTTGAAAATTATACATGGCGCTATTGATAAGTCATATTGTAGGGTCAATAAATCCTATATGGTGTTTTTTAAAAAATTACTGTTTTTGTATTGGCGCTTAACCTGTTATAGATTTTTATCACATTTGTATATACCTATAGAGTTAACAACTGCAAAGATTTCTATGATGTGCTTAACATAAAAAAAGATGCAACTGATACTGATATAAAAAAAGCATATAAAAAGTTAGCCCTAGTATTGCATCCAGATAAAAATCATGCACCTGGAGCAGCTGAAGCATTTAAAAGTGTGTAATTATATTTTTATACAATTTCACAAGTAAAACTCTTCATGCTTAATTTTGTTTTTTATAATTAGCTGTAGGTAATGCAGTCGCCACTTTGACTGATGCAGAAAAACGAAAACGTTATGATATGGTTGGCCATGAGAATTCTACATCAGATCATGTACACAGAAATTATGATCATGGATTTGAATGTAAGTAGACATTTAAAACACTATTGAGGCAGTATTTGTATTAAGAAAATATTTTGCTTGCAGCGGATATTACAGCGGAACAATTATTTAATATGTTCTTTAATGGAGCTTTTCCAACAAGACAAGGACCGATGACAAACCCATACTATACTCGCTCATTTTCAAGACGTTGGCCACCAGAGACTGATAATGATAATCATCAACAACAGGTAACAGTTTGTTTTTTTATAAATCTTTGCTATTTATTTAATTTTAAATAAAAAATTGTATGCTTATTTGTATGCCAAATATATTTTTAATTCAACACAATTTACAAATAACTTCCTATCTAACAAAAAGGAAAGGTACTACTAGCTCACCTGACTTCTGGCAATGGGGGGGTCCTGATTCTTTTTTCTATCCAACTAAATATTAGGGCCCAACACCAAACATGAAAAAATAAGAAACATCTTTATAAAAAGGAAAAAAATTTCTATTTTTTCTTATATAAATATAATTCTAAGCAATGTATGATTCATATTTTTATTTTGTATATTTAGTTTTTAAATAATATTATAGTCAAATAAAAATAAATAACAATTGTTTATAATTAAACAATAATTGATATTGTTGAGTCTGAGTTGTCAATGTAAATTTATTTATGATCAACTATCAATAACAGTAACATTTAAGAGGACCCTATCCATGCATTTAATGTCTTCGTTTTACAAACTTACAACATATCAAATTTTTGTTCTCTAGTTTCTATTGTATGTAGTTAGTTTTAATATTAGAGTGAATTTGTCTATTATCAAATAAAATAAAAATATCTGTGTTTAAATGCCAGCATTTTTTTTTTTTTGATATTTTAATTTTTAAAAAAAATAAAAATTTTTAATTTGAATTATTTCACATACCCAAATTTTGCTTAAAAATTAAAATATCAAAAAAAAAAAAAAACAAATACTTAAACACAGAGTTCAACTTTAAAGTTGATGATAGGTCAATATACTTTAATATCAAAACTAACAGCATACAATTGAAACCAAAAATGAAAATTTGCTATGTTGTATGTTTGTAAGATGGAGACAAAAAAATGCATGGGTATTGTCCTCTTAACAATAAAATACATAATATTGATTCTTCCATGCACACAATTTTAATGTAAATGTGCATTTTCAAAACTGAACATCTTCAAAACAAAATGCAGGTTATCTATTGATAGATCACATGATATTATAATACAAATTAAATGAACAAGGAAATAAGGTTGAGATTAATTTTAAGCCCACTGATTAATTTTTTAGTCTATTATCTTATATGTAATGAAATAAATTATTATTCAGTATGGTCAGTAGTAGTAACATATAAATTAAAAATTATTTTATTTTTTTGTTTTAGTCTGATGAACCATCAATAATATTACAAATTTTCTTCTATATTGGAACCATAATTTTTAATTATATTTTAAGAAAAATAACTTAATGTAATATAATTTTAAGTAGCTTAACTAATTTTACTATATTTACAAGTGTTCAAACTTGAAATCAAGAATGTATAGAGAACAATCAAACATGGTTTATCAGGGGTTATATTTTCTTAAAAAGACCAGATTTTACTTATTACCTTTATTTTAAACACGTAAAAATTAAGCTTTCAATATTGTCTGTCACTTAATTATGCATAAATCTTATAAGTATTATTTGACCAATGTATTACAAATATTTAGCCTTTTGTCATTGTTAGAATTATATGTATTGTTATATTACTGACAAAATATATTTTCTATTCAAGTTCAAAATTAAAAAATATGTTATCTATTTGAAAAATCTATAGATAGTTGTTTTGTTTTTATTTATATTCACAAAAATAATGGACCCAATTAAAAATTATTTCCAAAAAAGAAAAATTACATATTCATAAATAAAACCTAACAGAAATTAAACATTTTCTTAAGTTTTTAATTACTGGTTCATTATAAGTGATCGACCCTATGTGTACATATAAAATATTTTTATCTAAAATCTATGCAATTTTAATGAATAACAAATTATGGTTTTAAAACATATTACATAATGGTGTTAGATTTTTGTTTAATGTCTTATTATAATTTAAATAATTATAAAACATTTATTTTGTAATGGTATTCCTGTAAAAAAATCATCAATTATATTATTATAAGAATGTCAAAAATAATTATTTTTTCTTTTATTTTAATGTATTTATTAATATTATATTTTCATTTAGCTAGTTTGGTTTTATCATGAAATTAATTAATTATACAATATATAAATCTTATCTATAACAGTATATCTATTATGTAAACACATGATATTTCCACCAAATGTTTAAATTAACATTTTCTATATACCATAAGATTTTCAAAATATTTTTACTCTTTTTGAGCTATTTATAAGCGAAAGGAAAATTCAATTTTTATTAGTTTTTTTTTAATTACTATCAATAAAAAAAAAAAATTGCTGTGTCAAAAAACTTGAAAATGTGATATGAGGTACCTTATAAGTTGTTATAAAAGAAAAGTTAAGAAATATTGAAGGTTGTTTTGTAAAAAAAAAAATTATAAGCATTTTAAAAGACAAAATTAGGTATTTAAACAAAAAATGACAATGTTTTAGTAATATCATTGTAATTTAAAAATATTTGTGGGTATTTGTAACTTAAAGTGCTTTATTATAATATATATGCAATGACATTTTCAAACGCAATGTTTTCAAGGAAAATATATTCAACCTACTGTATCACTATAGTAAAATAAATTACTTTAATATGTATGATATCATAAAATATACATAGTAATGATGAACTTCATGTTAGACCTAACCTCTGTCTTCGCTTAGAATGGTTTTTTGTACAATGATTTTATATGATTGAATTCAAATTTAACATATCCATTACAGTGACCTACAGACATTTAAAGTACAGTAGAGCTGTACCCACTTGCCCAACTTTTTTTCTTTTATGTTGCAATGAATTTGTATTTTATTTTTAATTGTGAATATTAAATCATAGGTATTTGTATGTTTTTTAGAAAATAATATCATATTTAAACTTTTTTTAAACTTAAATACACAGATTACAGTAATAAGACAACTAATATGTCAATAATCTATTTTATATGTGCATAATTTAGACTTAAAATTTCAATCAAAGTTATAAAGAAATGTTTACAATTGACAATAATAAAATTAGTTAAATGCACTTTTAGTAATTTCTAATGCGCATTATCCTATTTAATTTACTGTAACTGCATACTAACACTATGTATATGAACAAGTTGTTTGCCATCCATTAATAATAGATTGAGTTGTATAATGTATAAATCAACAATAAAGAATAATTTATATGTTTAATATAAATTATTGAATATGCCAATTATAGTATTTTTGTTCTTTATAATATTTTAAAATTGTTTGATGTCAGTTGAATGTCCAAATATTTTTACTTATTTTAATAGTTTATTTAAATTATCTATTATTTTTGCTAAAATATTCAATAATGAAATTAATTTTTATCTATTACTAATTATAAATTATTTTATTATACATTGAAATGGCGGTTTTTTTTTATTTTTCAAATTTTAGTATTGATTTTACAGTATTTAAAATCAAATAAGGATGTACTAATGTATCTGTACATCATTTATGTTAAGAAGAAACCTCGGCAATCAACTTATGCGCTAAGGCATGGCTATTCTACACAGTAGACATGCAAATGGTTGATATTCAAATGTATGGGGACAAATAGGTATTCTCTTATTGTGACCTAACAAAAACTAGTCTCTGCCTAGGTTTCTTCTAACTTAAATGGAATACAACTATAATCTTTAAATTTATTGTTTTAATTTTTTAAAGGATTGAATAATAAAATTCAAATTTTTAAGGAAGTTTCTTCAATTTTGTTTTTTATTGATTTAAACTTTAATTGATTATAATTTATAACACTAAAAACATTAACTAAATTAACCGTTTAATATAAGTTATATTTACTTAAAAGTGTCCTCAAAAAATATTCTGTTATATTACTTTTAAACTGCAAATAAAAAGTAATTATGTTACTGATGAAAAACAAAAATTGGTGAATGACGTCATTCAATTATGTAGGTAAAAGTTGTAAAAAAACATATTTAAAACTCAAAAGTACATCATTCACCGTTCGTTGATGTTATTTATCAAAATTAATTGTCAATGATGATAAATCTCAAATAATACAATTGAATGAAAGGTTAAGTTAATTCAAATGAATAAAGTAGGTGTATATAAATTATTTATTAGTACAGTTTTGATTATCATGACATTTTGAACTGCATTGCAAGCACATCTTTTAGTGCCACAACCAATTTTGCATTTGCATTGATTAAAGCCTTATTGACCAGCTATTTCTTGTCTTGCGGTTTATTGTAAAGTTATTTCCCTATCTTTAATTTTTTTCATGGCTTCATCTAGTTTATAATTTTTTTTTTACATGGAGAAATTTGTGATCTTGTATATTTATGTTTTTAACACAGTCATCATTCTATTTCTACCACCATGCTATTGCCAAATGTGCTATAGAATAACTTCAAACAACTCATCTACTGTGATGTAATATAAAACATCAGAGTCATTTTTAACATTAGGCTTAATTAATTTTTCTTTTCCACTAATCACAACATCGTATTTATGCATAAATCTATTATTTATTATAGTTTTTTTTTTTGTGTTCCAATTTTCAATTTCTTTATTTTTTGAATTTTATCGTTGTATTATTCAGAACTAAAATTAAATATATTGTTACCTCTCTTTTTATTGTTTATAATTTTTTCGATTGCTGCTTTAAATATATTCTGTTTTTCATACTTTAATAAAACAACAACACTATAATTTAATTCAACTTTTATTATATTTAGTTCATGAGTAACACAAATTATTACAAATAATTAAAATATGCGCCCGTTGCACACAAAACTCACCAGAATATATACATAAATACTAACTTATAAACTATTTGATATTATTACTTAGATTATTGGCGTTATCGCTTGTCAGGTTTTTGCTCGTCTATCTCTCTATTTTTGTCATATTTTTAATTAATGAAGCTTTGTCGCATACATATACACTTATCACTGATCATTCACACCAACTAAACTGGGAATTGACATCAATAACTGAAGAATCACATAATTTAACTATAACATTTATATGTATGTATTGATGTTGTTACGTCTTGTTTTTTGATTTACTTTTGAGATTTTGACGCTTGCTAGCTACTTAGATTACTTTTTTCTGTGGTACTCGTTGATTGAAAAGTATAATAATATGTATATACTTATATACATATTTTACTTAACAACTAATATTATTATTTAAGATATTAAAATAAGATTGGTCAAACAAACATTTTTATTCATTTTATTTCATATTAAATCACTTGAGGTTTTCTATTTTCATAGCATTAGACATACTAATCCCTTAATAAAAGCCTTGATAAATTTTAAAATGATTTCTATTAATATATTATATTGAGGAAATAATAATTTAAAATATAAAAATATAGAATTTAGAACAGTGTTGTATGATTAACTTTAATAAAATGTATATTTTTAATAATAATGTATGTTACTATATTATTTTGTTTATAGGAATCATCAAGTATATATTTTCAACTGTTACCAATTCTTCTACTACTTCTACTATCGTTGTTTTCAAACTTTTCCTATGACCCTGTGTATACTCTAAAACATTCCCCGTAAGTATTTTATATTTAAATTCATTGCAGTTAAACATTAATGTTTATGGATCTGTACTTACTTTTTATTAGGAAGTATCCAGTTCTTCGTCGTACATCATTCAGAGATATTTCATATTTTGTGAAAGATAATTTTCATACTGATTATACAGGCGATTTAAGACGTCTAGAGCATACTATTGAAGAAGATTATATAAATACAGTACGCACAAAATGCATACGTGAAAAAGAATACTGTTAGTAACACTTAGTTTCTCAATTTTAATACATTCAAAAAATTATAATTAATTTTAACTATGATATTTTAGATGAATCATTAATGTGGAGAGCACGTTTAGATGATGATTCTACTTTATTCAATAAAGCAACCAAATACCAAATGAAATCTTGTGAAGAATACCAATCATTGATGAAACAAAAATATAAATAGACTCATGTTCTATATATCTATAATACCTCTTAGTTTTGTTTTGTTTTTTTTTTTTTTGATGTAATAGAGTCAATTTAGATGTTTACAGTTCATAAAATATATATACTGTGTAGAATATCACATTTTAGTTCAAGTTAAATAATATTTTGATTTTAAAATTGATAAAGGTAATAATAAGTAATATATTTTTTAATAATTGCATTATTATATATAAATTAGAATATTGTAGTTGGTATGTCAAGTTAGATATGAGTTTTTTTAAGGATAGAAATAAACATGTTTGAAATAATTATTATAAAAGACAAAATATTAAAGGATAATTTAATTTAAGCTTTGTAGTAAGATGACAATTATGTATTCATTTTAGCGATCCTTGTTATATTTAATTTATCTGATTTGACAATTAGTGGAAGTAGATCAAGAATATTTAAACGTCAAATACAAAACAATTAAAATGTAACCACTGACCATATAAATATTACTAAAATATATGCAAATTCATAACAACACAAGTATTATGTAACAAATATTATATACATTATTTATTCATAAATAAAATATCACTATTTAAATTAATTATCTTAAAATTGAGTGTGATTTGTTGGTTTTTATATTCATATTTATATAATAAATTACTTTATTATTTTATTGTTTTATTATATTAAGGTTATTTAGAGAATTGTTTGTTTTAAAATTAATCATTTTTTGATTATTGTGTTAAATTAATAGTTAATATTTTATATAAAACTTCGGTGTTTGAAAATGAATACATGTTTATAATACCTATACTTGTATTAAAAATAATAGATAATTATCAATCATAATAAAGTATAAACAAAATAATTTACTTGTATAGTTTATTTTTTATTTGCTGTTAATGCTTGGCAGGCAATTTTTACAATTTTTCAATTATGAAATTACAAGCTAAATGTAGATAAATGATGATATACCGTATAAAAAATTTAATTTAAATTTGAATTAAGCTTAATTACAAGTGGAAGATAGTCATAGAACAAAATTAGATGTTAATATGAATCAGAATGGCTAGCTAGGTTAACATTCTATGGATGGGATGGTTGTGCTGGTAGGTACAGAAATTTGTTGGTGACTTCTAACGTTAAAGGAGTACACGGAAACAGATTAAAGCAAGGAGTTCAGGACTCAGATGCATCTATGGAACTATTAAGAAGGGAAGAAATAAAGTGGAATAGGCAGTAAGATGCTGGAATCAGAGAGTAGGAATTTTGAGTGAATTTAGAATAAGGAAGAAGTTGTGAGGAGAATGCTCTGCAGATATGTATCTCAAGAACAAATGAGGCGTAAGACAAGAATTTTTTTTGGATATGTTCTAATCTTGACTAGTCCTTCACAAGTTATGGATGCTATAGTACTCTAAAACAGATCGATCCAAAGCCAAACATAGGGTGCCAAGGCAATTAGCAAAGGTTATGATTTTAGTATTACACTTGATGAAGCCCAATACTTTTAGAGCTTTACCAACAGTACCTAACATTTATATGTTGTTTGAAATTGTGGGTAGAGGTGTAGTGGATACCTTAGTGGTTAGGTCTTTGATACAGGTCACTCGACATAGTAAGATATTGTTCAACGGATAAATATATTGCAGTGGAGATCTACTGAGTCCTGGTAAAGGACAAAACTGCATTTTTCTACATTAAATTTTTGTTCTAGGTGCTCAACTAAATCGCCAAATATATTAAATTCATATTGGAGTCATAAAATAATCAATTGGTGGAGCAACTTTCAAGAAGATTTTAATGTCATCTGCGAATAAGAAAACTTTTGTATTCGTTATCCATTTCTCAATCAAATTAATGAAAAGTGTAAAGAAAGAGGACTAAGGTGACCCTGAGAAACATCAGAAGTAACTACACAGGCTTCAGAGGAAGAATTATTAATTTTTACGGATTAAGTTCTGGAAGTAGTGAGGTAGTGTAGGAGTTTATCAAAGATAGAAGTGGAATGTGGATTACCAATGCCAAGGACTTTGAGTTCTCTTGTAGTATAAGGATGTGATCAACAGTACGTCGAACTCTTCTCTAAAATCAGTAAAAATGACTTCTCCCCCTGATCCTATGCATCGAAACTCTAATATGTTGGTTATGAACATAATGTGAACATAAAAAGTCGTAGATGGACCATATAATATATGTAGTTATATGATATGATAAAAACAATATCGAAGGAGAGATATTTTGTCTAATCCGATTAACGGCCTTGAGTTTACATGAACACAATCTATTTTTTATCGCACAATGTTCTATTTCAACAATTACGAGTTTTCTACACATTATTATTATTATCTGTACTTATTATACCTATTATAGTCTATAATAACTATGTAATATTGCATAATAATTTCACAGTCTAGGATAATAATAATATTATATTATTATTTAATAAATGATTCATCAATATGTGTTGAAAATTAAAATAATATAAGATATGTACACAAAATATACGACCATCATAGTCCTACGGCGTATAGCCATAGAGGTACCTATAATGTACGCTGGCTTATATTATTAATTGTTACATTGCACTGTAACGCATTATATTTTTGTGGGGAAGGGGGCCCTTATAGTCTATAGTCCATAAATCATAATAGAACAGTACCTACCTAGACATTTTTTGGAGGGAGTTTAATTAAATACATATATATTTTTTTTTGGCTCCATTGGGTCTATAATCCCCGGACCCCCACCTGTAAATACGCCACTGACTAACAAAAAATGTTATTATGGTACAATCGACCCAAAATGTTGTCTGTTGGGTGAGTGTTCATTCCTCAAAATCAAAAAATACTGTTTGGGCGAATGAGTATGAATAGGTTTATGGGTAAATAAATAAATATATTGTATAGGAAAAAATGTGCTTATATTGTCAATTGAAAAAATTGGAAGTAAAATGACATGGTAGAATATACAAAATTAATAATTAATAATGAACTATAATAACTAATATTGTAATCTAGTATAATGTCCGTATCGAAGTCCATAATATATCACTTACGCAGGTAAATAGTAATTTCATTAGCTCAAATGACTACCACCTTTTATTATATTACCAACTAGTAGTGAATTGGGGGGCCCTAAGGGTCACTCCCCAATTCCCAAACTTCTATTTCTAAAAAATTGTACTAAATATTTTTATATATACTATCGATTATTTTAGTTACGCACAAGTGTGTGTAGTAAGTTAATCTCGAAATAATTATTAGATACCCCATTAAATTATTAATTATTAATTAACATGTTCATTTCTCATATTTGCCATACCAATTTTTTAATCTAAACTCTAGCACCTATTTATTCAGAATTTAAACAGTGTAACAGTACATTTAATATTAAATAAAAAATGTATTTTTGAAATAAAATAAATATTAGAATGGAAAAATGTATTATATTATTTTCTTTAAGGCGTATTATATTGCATGTTTATTTCTAAACCTCTACACATAAAATTGCAAAAAAAAAAATATAATAAAAAATGTATTATAATCAAAAGTGTGAAACAGTGAGATAATATAATAAATTAAACTAAGTAGGAATGGACACTCTGTACGGATGTACCTTAATAAGATGATTCAAAATATATGTCATATATCCATTTTATCATATGAAAATCACATTGGATGATATTTTTATCATAGTATCAAACAAAAAATTATTTAATAAAATAACTTAATTATCCGAAAATAGGTAAGAAAGTTTTGAAAATAAATAATAAATATATATATATTAATAAAAATAAATATTTTTATTCAACTTAGACTTCAGCCCTTCAGCATTAATTAAGAAGAAAATGTTAAACGGTGCGCAGTCAAGTCCTTTCGTGCCCCTTCCACATTTAAACCCCTGTAGAGAATAATATAAAACTGGAGCAGTACCTATCATAAAGTATAAAAAATATACCAATCTACCTACCTACTTTGTTTGATAAGGTATTCTCATAAGTCATATTAGCCTTTGGCCTATTTTATATAAAAACATAGAATCACAAAAATATGCGTAATATGGACTATGGATTAACGACGACTGATACATGATACTACATCATGAATGAGTTATGAATATGACGTGTATGATCACCTTATTTTATTGTTATATTGTATAATAAAAAAATACATTTTTTATTATTAATCTCAGTCTAATTGGATTTTCATTGACCTTTATTATTAGTTATTTAGTTATTGGAATGGCCGTGAACTGTTATAACATTGTAGAAAACTTTAAGACTTACCTATACACAAAACCGTTAAAATAAGTACAGTAAAAAAATGTCATAATATATATGATATACTACGTCATATTATTTATTATTTTATGACAAATAATAATGCACTTAAGGATAACATAACTTAAATACGAAAACAAAATATGCAAAGAGCACATAAATTAAATAATAGTTGTAACAAAATATTATACTGTTATTATTATTAAGCTTATTGTTTTCAATCAATCAACATAGTCAACATAAGCTTATACATATAATACAAAAAAGTTATTTTTATCCTGTCAAAAGTTAAAAGCTTTTGTTCTCAGATTTTTTCTATGGAAATGAATATCTATATTTTTTTTAAAGAACTTTGAAGAAGAAATTAAAAAAATATTCAATCATTTATCGAAGCTTGTTACTGGTAGTGAAAAAATGTGCTCATTAAAGTTTCATATTATGTGTTAATTGCTCAGATAAACTATTCCGTTAGTTATCAGTTAATATTACTCAATAGGTATTTATTATTATTTATTAGGGCAGGGAAGTTGATAACCTAAAAATGTTAAATAATAATTACCTAAAACAAATGCAAATATGACCTAAAAATTATTTAAAAAACGTAAATCATAAATGTATTAATCGAATGTCTACATCAAATAACAAAATATAACAAAATTAATAATATAGATGTAATTTTGTGAAAAAGTTTTATTATCATTTATCAATATGCTATTATTAGTTATTGTCTAACGTTGGTAAGTCACTAGCGTCTAGCCCAGTCAAAGTTGTACTAATGTAACTAATGTTTTGACTTATGATCGCATAATTTTCCAATAGGATGTCGTTCTATTCCCGTTCTGTAGGACTTTCTAATTAGGATTGGCGCAAATAAACGGACGTGGGCCCAGTATGCACCCAAAATAATCTCGAGCTCCCTCCCACCAGAATATCCACATGGAGCTCATCGTCAACAACATCACATATATAGCAGATTTTTCACGGCCACCGTTATCTTTGAAAATGTAATTTTTTAACTATAACGATTAATATTATAGTTTTTATATAATTAAAATGGAAAAACAATAACACATTTTATTTTTGAGGAACTTATTTGCAATTTATTCACAGTCTTCACAGACCACAGACTCACTACATTATAGTCATTTTTATTTCTTGCGCTCTTCGGTACGATATATTATATATAAAATATAATATGAAGAACAGTGCATATTATATAACGAGATTAACGATAAAAAAAAAAAAAAATCAAACAAGATTACAATATTTGTTGTTGGAAGTTTATAAACGGAAATAATGAAATATAAGCAAAAAAATACCGCCAAGGCGATCGGGAACTACTATCGAACTACTACTACGTCTCTGGTACCCGTGCACCTCTATAATGCTTGTAAGTTATACAGAATAATTTATTATGATTATCGTTTGGAATGCAATATGTACAAAATACAAAATATAATATAATTAGGTATGTATATCATGTATGAGTGTATGATATAATTACTTGGCTATTATAAACAAATCCTGTTTACTGGAGTGCCTTAGCACAGGCCTGAAGTATGATAAGAAAACGGTTTGAAAACACTTGGACATATGACAGATAATTTAACCCCAAAAATAGGTTATACTTATCAGTAATCATTAATTTGTTAATATTCACTATGCAGCTGTCAGCGTGATTCGTAATAATTGTATGATTTACAACAGTTTTTAAATAATTATCTACAAAGACGGAGTCCCTCTTCTTTTTAAAAATTATTTATGCGTACCCCTTCTAATTATATTTTTATCAACAAGACATTTCAATAATCAGGTATGGAATTTTTTTTTACGCTTTTGCATCGCCCTCTTTTTTTCCCGATTCAAACTTCCAATTTAATAGTTATATTGCGTCCCATTAAATTTTTTTTTATGTAAATATCGGCCCGGGTATATTTTATAAATTTGTACATTTTTACAAAATCAATATTTTCCTTTCCATTTTTCAGACTTAGTACTGGTAATAGAATTGTATTGATATTGGTGTGGTTAAAAATATTGATTTTGCTGTTCTTTGTTTATAATTAAAAAATATATTATTAACAATCAGTAATAATATAGTCTGTAAAATTATGTGCAATTAAAAATCAGAATATTCTAGGACGCAATTTATGTATGTTTTAAAAGTACACAGGCCGCCATTTACATAGTATATAACTATGAACTTGGGGGACGCAATTTACTAAATCCACACCTCATAATGTAATATGATAATACCATTATCTTATCTCGCCGATATAACTGTTTTATTGACTCTAATATAAACTTCTATACCAAATATTGCTTCGTCATTTCGTATAAATAATAAATGCTGACTGTAACATTATTGCCCAAATATTATTAGGTATATAAACATAATATATAAATATACAGAATGATTGTTTTAACCGTAAACACTCATTATCTCAAAAAGTACGTATCAATGTTTTTTTGCATAGTTTGAAGTAATTACAAAACAAATATTTTTTACTATATTATAAGGTTGTATTTTGGTTATATATATATATTTTAAGTTTTTACATTTTTAATTGTCACCAAACAATTTTAATTTCATATTTCGTAGTAAAATATTTTTTTGAAGATTTCAATACATCAAAAAATCGAATTTTGAAATGAGTTGCAAATTATCTAGTTATTTAAAGCTTAAAAGTGGGCGGAGGAGTTGTTGTGACCGATATTTTGTGGGGTACCTAGGACCTACCCCTATGACATACCACTCCGGTCGGTGGTTATCTTAACTCTAAATACTTATAGCTTTATAGGTATACCTATGTTAAATTATCATTGTCAATATATTGTTTAAAAGAGTACTCAAGACATAAATCAAAAAAAATATATAACTGTATATTAAATAATAAAAGATTGTATTATTATTTTTAAAATATTGTTACATTATGACTTTAATTTACGCTAAAAAAATATCTGTAAAAACGTTTGTACTTTTTGAGATAAGACGTGTTTATTGTTATACAAGAATCACCCAATACATACTATATATATATATATACATTTTATATATGTTACACATTACACTATGCGGCATTGAATAGTAGTTAAATAGTACATTTTACTATTATCACGTGTTGTTTAGATGTATTTATAATTTTAGAAATAGTTATTTAAACGTGTTAAATGTTATATTAGGCAATAATACACACGTACTAACTATTGGCTATTACAGATTATTTTATAATGTACCAACTTTTAATAATTACGTACGTACCTAAACTTATTATTATAGAAACCAGGAAGTTGGTATTCCCGGCGGGCATAAGTATACCTATATAGTGTAAGGTTTCCATTAATCGTTATCTACTTGTTATAATTACATACATTAGCATTGACGAGACCTAATTAATTATAAATAAGAAAAGTATAGTATATTTTACACAAGTAAATGATGGACATTTTTTCGAAAAGGAATTTTTATTTTTTCGTTACTCGAGTATAAGGACATACTTTGTTGGCTTTTGACACTTAAAGGGACAATTCCAGTTTATTTCCTGGTTAACCAAAGAAATATATTTCATTTTTCAACTTATGGTTTTTAAATATTTTTTTTTCTAATTAAAAATAGTTTATGTTTTGTAATTTATTATAACGTATAACATTAGTAATAATACTTTTTGTCAAGTATATCGATTGCACCATATTTTTTTTTGGTCATCGATATATTTAACCACTAATTAATGGAAATTATGAGAAATATAAATTAAATAAACAATAATTTCCGAATTTTCAAATATTGTTATCTAAAAATCAAGTGCTTTCTCATTAAACAGTTTTTGGCTATAGCTCGTTATGTTTAAATGTTTAATTAAACATAGAGCACAACTATGATGTGTACGCAAGTTACATACTACTGTATGGTATTTAACGATTTAAAGTGGTCTGAAATACGATGTTCATGACATGGAGAATATATATATATATATATATATATATATTAGCAATTAACATTTGTTTGGATTTTGAACGGAGCGTATATTGAATTTACAATAATGTGTGTTTCTTTGTGTCATTCATTAGTAATGATTTACTCATTATAGTCATTACCTTTTGGAGGAATAAAAATGTTTTAATCTTCAACTTTAAAAGGTGGTTTCTGGTAGCAATTTGCATTTAACTGATACTTTGGGTGATAAAAATTCTCACATTAAATACTTTATAAAATGATCCGAAAAAACGGAAATATTTACAAAACACACCCATATTGACAAAATTGATTTTGTTTTTTAGTTGTGATTCAAAAGCAATTAACCGTATATTGGTATACTTGAACTTTATATTAAATATTCAAATTAGTATATTTTCTAAACACGATATAACTTTCAAAATATTTTGGTTCTTTTTAAGCTGTAATTATAGACAATTAGAATTTTAGATATTAAAAATAAAATTATTTCTAAGTTATATTACATCGATTTTAGTTTTTACTACGACTCCGGATGTAGGTAGTATTGTACAATTTTTGTTTGTATACTCTGTAGATTGAACATCGAACTATTTAATTTAAGTAATTTTGACAAGGTACTTATTTATTGTAAATTAGGTACAATTCTATAAAGTATCAATATCTAATAGAAAAATTGGTTCAAATCCATTTTATCGACTTATATTTAATAATGAATTAGCCCGGCTGGCCAGTAGCCGATCGCATCGGAGTGGCCCACAGGCCAACCAATCAGCCCGAAAAATGTCCTATTTCTAATAACTTTGAGGTATTAAATTATTATTTTAAGCTCTTAATGTTTGTATTGGTAAATAATTTTAAAAAACTAATGTTTTTGACCATCTATATTATAATATACAATACTTTAGGTAAACTGTATACCATACAGAATAATGGCTATACAGTGTCCAGTGACCTGCAGCATCTTTACACCACACCCTGGGCAGTCCGCCCATGCTTATGCCACTGCATCGTGTGTCGAGTTACCCAACATCTGTGGTGTACCTGCCATAAAGTGATTATATTGATATATACTTAGAATGTAGATAACTAACTAACCGATAAAGAGACAATAATTGTGAAACCATGTCTAACGGTGGCAATCATTTTTTTGCTGCAAAATTACTAAACAATTTCTACACTTACACACCCGTATATCGAATATACAGCGATACTGCGATTGATGAAATTATATTTATATAATAATAAATTAATAACATTACGGTTTTGATATATTATATAAAATATCTGATTTATTTTATTCGTCATCATATAACATAATATTATATTTGATACTTACTAAGAAGCCATTTAACTTGATGTGAAGAAAAATGTGTTTACATATCAGGTGTTCTAAATTCAATATAACATGAAATTAAGCTGTGGCTTAATGTCGGGAAGGCAAGGCATTTTGATGTGTCATTGCTAGAAAAAATGTACAACCAAAAACTGCAAGTGTCATCAGTTCAAACATTTATATGGTATGTATAGAACCACACTGCCACAAATCACAATGATATGCACTCTTGTCCAAATAATTTATAATTCATTTCTTTTTGATTTAAATAAATATCAGCGATTTAATAATATATCTACCTATAATTATTATTTTCAAACAAAAGAAATATATGTTAATAATTAATAATAAACAAACGTGTAGTTTAATATAATTTAAATTTTTAATTTTTGATTTTTAATTATTAGTAAAAAAATTAAATTATTTTTTTTGCTATGGATCAAATAAATGATCAATCAGCTTCTTTGTACATCCTACTCAGTACTCATCTTAGGTCCTAAGAGGTTGTATAAAATGTTTTTAATAAACGTCTGAATAAAACTATGAGTTTTCAGTTTTTACTGACCCTACAATTAGTACCAAATAGTGATAGAGATTTTTTGATAACATTATATTATGTAATAATAACAAATTATAGTAACCTAGATTTTTTGGCAATTTCGTCAATTATTTCTTCGACATCCAATTTTATGTTATTATGGATGTTGTCACTGCTGAATAAGTAATAAACAAATTGGTAAAAATAAAAGAAAATTGAGTTTTTTAATTTAATCATTTTAGTATTCAATTTTGAAATAAAGGGTATTAAATAATAAGCATACGTTTTATTACAATTCCTAGCCTATCAAAACATAATTTATGTAACTAAATATAACTCAACCTATCTATGAGTTTAGGATAAGGGGGGGGGGAGGTTAGTTTCTCCTAAAATTATTTTCTTCATACACCGATGACCTTAATTTTTAGGGTATTATAATTGTTTTAAAATAAAACACCCATTTTCTGTTCATAGGTTAGATTTTTTCCATTAGTCCTTCTCCCCCCTTCCCGTGCAAAAGTTATGTATACGCCACTGTGCAGTAAGTAAATATAACTGTAGCAAGTGGTGGGAGTATTGGAGATTCATGTTCAGTGTTGCTGGACAAGGGGAGGGAAGAAATGAATTACTCAGAGATAGGTTACATTATGTAAATTACATATTTACGGAATATATATATATATATGTACACAGTATACACGAAAAGAAAACGACCTCGCGTAGATGGCCACCAGAACTAACCATCGCGATGATAGAGGAGGTGTCTATAATATTATCTACATTATTTTATGAACGGCCGACTATAACAGCCCGGCACGGACGAGGATCGGCTTCCGCTCGGAATGTGACAAGATATTATTATTATTATTTTCGTGTAAATAGGGTTCGTCTCCGGCAACGTGGCGTCTTGACCGTCGGCGGGTGGTGGGTTGAACTGCAGTAAGGGTGCCGCCGTGCCGGGTGCAACCATCATCGTCGTCCGACCATCGCCGCCGCGGGTTTCCATGTGCTCTCAGACGGTGCAGTGCGCACCGCGTCCACTGCACACGGGCGCGCCACATGACGTACGTTCGTCGGTTGTGCCGGCTGCCGAATAGTTGTCGTGCGTGTTCGTATGTTATTATAATATATTATTATTATTATTATTATTATTATGTTGTTGCGAGGTTTGATCGTTTCGGCCGAATACCGTTAAAAAACAAAACAAAAAAAAAAAAATAATATTAATAACTATAAATAATAACACTGCGCGTTGACGACGACGCGTCTAGTGAAATATAGGTAACCATGCAGTAAAGTTTTGAAGTCGTTTTCAAAAAATCTCAACGATCCGTGTACGAGTGCATGTATATAGTGTTATTGAAGGTAAGTACATATTGCTACATTCTAGATAAGTTGCATCGTGTGTCGTAATATCGCGTTCACATCATCCCCGGACGTCAAGGTTAGAACGACGCATACCCACTGCAGTATATATATATATATATATATATATAGTTAATAAATATATATGTTTTAGTTTTTAATATCTATTGTATTACGCACGAATGGCAAACGTTCATGACAATTTGGTAAACACATCAGTCATACAGCATATCAATTTAACGTATTAGTAACATCCTTACATATCTATGCACTATTTTGGTATATAGGTAATTGTTATAGTATATACATGATATAAAGATAGGCATATAAATACTTCAAAATATTACGGTATACGAGATGATAATTAATACCACTATACATTTATTTTTATATTGCTATATTTATCTAATCTCAACATTTTTTATAGGTGAGACGCTTTGTTGTTTTTTATTATATTAAACCTATAGGAAAATATTAAATTTGGTTGTATAATAAGGAGATTATGTCGGTAATCTATAGACTCAAATTGTGTTTAAATTTTTAGGTGGGAGGGAGGAAGGCTTGGGATCAGTTTAATATTGAATATACGGTAGAAATAAAAATAATTTTTAAAATAATATTCCTGATTCTATTTGGAACACTATGGCCGGGTAGTGTGTGTGTGGGGAGGGGGGTGTATTTTATTCGCCACGATGGTGGAACGATATAACGAATAAATATAATATTAAAATAAATAAGGGTAGGGTAGGTATAAGTACCAAAAATTCTAGGTTGCGCCACTAATCATTATATTATGACGTAGATATTATCAAGACTGGGCAGTAACGAGTTAAAAAGTTAAAGTTAAGTTATTTATAACTAAGTTACTTAACGAATTATTTTTATTTTCATAAGTAATTTTTAACTTAATGAGTTTGTTTTTTTTAAAAGTAACTTCTAACTTACCGAACTAATTTATTTTAAAGGTGTGTTAATTTATTTATTCTTTCTAATATAAATTTTATAGATTAAAATTATTTTTTTTGATTTTTATAATTTATTTTTATATTTATAAAAAAAAAATAATTGTCTGAAAAATTAAATACTTTTTATGCTATTTAATTCTGTTTTCTAAATAAGTTCTAAATTGTAAACTGTCGCAAGTGTTTCGCATTATTTCTGTATTTGAGATTTCAATATGTATTAAAATAATATAACAAATACTTAGTTACGAATAAATAACGAAAAAGTTTAATATATCATGCAATGTATATTGAATAGTATTAAGTTGTTATAAGTAATAAATTATAATATTTTAATTGTCAATTCACAGAAAATCTGTTTATATAATATTATTATTAAACAGAAACGTTGTAGGACTATGGAGGTAATCATAGGGGTTTTGTTGAATTTATAATTGATTGAACTATGTAAGTACCTACTGTAATTAATACAATTACATAATTTTTTTAAAAATAGTAAGACCTCTATTATATTATGTTATTTGTTAAGCTTTAATACAAAGGTATGATAATCAATTTTACGCGAAAAAAAGTAACTTATCTTTAATTGAGTTAGGTTATTTTTTTTTCAAATTAATTTTTAACTTTCAACGAGTTAAATAAAAAAGAAAAGTAACTTTTAACTTTAAACTTAACTTAAATTTTTCTATATTAACTTAACTTAACGAGTTAAAAAAAATTAATTAACTTGCTCAGCCTTGGATATTATGAAATAAATTTCCAAGATGTTGTTTGGTGTCTATGTTATGTTAAACATAATATTATCATCTATCATTGATTATTCATTTAAAAATATTATTTACTGTTATTTAGTACCAATAACACGTTTTGATACCTATTTATTATAAATTGTTATATATAATATCAATATTATTATAGTACTATTTAATATTAGTCAGTCAACAATAAAAACACATCATTTAAAATATACCTATACTTCTTTTTTGTATTTACTACTCTGCAGTAATTATTTTAACTACTCAAATTTATACATAATTTTATTTCTTCCTGAAATATTGGTTTGATGGGACTTGAGTTCACAAATTCATCCCTTATTTGCGCCTAGGGCTATGGCTTCCATAAATTAAATTATATTATTATATTAATATATACTTTCATTAATGTCCAGTATAGTAAATAAAACGGCAGTCAATACATAATATTATGTAAATAGTACCTATGATTGTTAAAAAAAAAAATACCTCGGTAACCACTAATCCGTATTTAATTATACTTAAAGTAAACTAAACTTATTTTAAAATCTATAAACAAAATAACAAAATAAAAACATTAGTACAATGATAATATTATTTTATAAAAAGATTAACCTCAAAACGCATTAGTATAATTTTAAAGTTTTAGCGGAACTAGGATTGAGGAATAAGTAATGGTTTTATATGTAGGTTTTTAATTGCATCACTCCCCCCTCTCGTTTTTGAGTTCGAATTTAAATTAAGTTATTTTTTTAAACAAATCTGACTTAAATTTTTTTCTATCTTGAAAATTGACTTATTGAAAATTAGTTAAAATTTTGATTTATGCATGCTGTTGTTTTTAATGTATTTTTTAATAATATATCTACATTTTTACAAAAATCCATATGATTTTCTATGATTTTTTTGAAAACTTAGGTGTGGTGTCATAAGAATAAATCACACGAAACCATGCGTAGACATTTTTTTCAAAAATAAATGTAACATTAAGTTCTTTACGGAGTAAAAAATAACCCGAATGAAATTCAGGGTCATGCGTTCTGTTAAAATATTTTGTGTTACCTTTATCATTGAACACACTATAATGCATTCATTTACATACATACAGGGTATAACAGAAAGACCTGAAAAATGAAAAACTGATAGTAGTTAAACGTATAAAAAAAATTATGAACATATTATATATAATAAATAATTTATGATTTACTAATGTCTGAAAATTACAAAAAGAATATTTTAAAAAAGTTATAAAGTTTCAAATTAATTTACTCAAAAAAAAAATTTAATATTTTTAAAATTGTAAAAATTTGTAAAAAATGAACTACTTGACTTAAATAAACGTTATTATCATCAACATATTTTTAAAAATTGGATTTAGAGATTGGTCATTTTGAATTTTTCTAAAAAAAAAATTAATTCAAATTTAAAATTATTTTTTTCAGTACTTATTAAAAATAATAAATAAAATTGTATACTGTATCTGCCTATAGCGCAAGCATCTATAAATTATATAATAACAATATTTTTTAAATATTGATTAGAACAAAAGTTATTTTATTTATCGGGTCAGGCGATGTTACACCTTGTATAAATGAATGCACTTAAATATTGTATAGAATTAAACGGGTTTGTTATTTGTCGTAATCAATAATTACAGCCGGCAACTGCAGATCATGCCATGTAAAATTATTAGTAGTTGAGATGAAATATATTATATTCAATTATTTTTATAATTATAATTGTGTACTGTGCACATATTTTAATGTTAAATTATTGTTGAGTATGTAAATTTTTTCATTTTAAGCTATATGTTGATTTTAAAATGATTTAATTTTTATCAAATTCGTTTTGATTATTGGATAACTGTAGTTATTAATATCATTTCATCTTCATTTCTTCCTCAAGTAAGTAAGAATTACTTAAATTATTTTAAATATTGTGTATGTAATTGAATGTATATTAATATGAATTTACATTTTTATAAAAACAAATTTATCCTGTTTTTTTTTTCAATGATATTTCTAACAATAATAATTAATAATAAATATAATTGATATTATTAATATTTTCTTAAAAATAATTTTTTATAAATTAAAAACAATACTATGTATTTAGATGATTTCTTAGTTTGTTATAAAAATATACATTTAATTTAAAATTATATTTAAAAAAGAATTAGAGAGTAGTTGTTTCTTTGCCTAAATTGTGGACGTCCTTGTAATAAGTTACCTAGTTCCAGCAAATTGAAATGAAGTAGCTTACATTTTTTAAATTTTCGTTATCGAATCTATTATAATTTAATATTAAAAAACGTACATTGTACTAACCATATTTGTTAGATAAATAATAAAATATTTCTTTGTCATCAAAATATGAAGGTTAAAAACTATTGCATATTAATTATTAATTGAACATTTTGTTTTTAATCTACTATTGCGATTCGTTCATAAAAAATTAAATGCACTTGTATTTCGGATAAATTGTTAATATTTATCATATGCTGTAATCGTAAATATATTAAAAACAGGGTTAAAAGTCTAGTTAAAAGTATAACCAAAATAAAACTGCTAGTAACAATACATTATCATATAAATAATCTATTCGTCGAAAAATTAACATCTAAACAAATTATGAAATAAATACTTATTTATAAGTATAAAACTATTTAAAGTATGTTATTTGTAGTAAAATAACTAAACAATGTTATTGTTTTTTTTTAAATTATTATTAAACGTCGCTAATAGTCAATAAGTAATAAAAACAAGTATTTGACTATCTATAGTTTATGTATACATTTTTCTTTATATTTATTTTTTACTAAAAACTTGAGGAGTGTTTATGGTTGGTGATTAATTTAACACCTAAAAGATATGTTTAATACATTTTCTATTTTAAATTTTATTTTTTGTTATTTTCAACAGGTAGGCAATTTTTTATTGTATATAAAAATTGGTACCTATATTTTGTGGTGTTTAAATGAAAATACAAATTATCTACCAATTGATTTTTACGATGACTGGAATTTTGTTTGGTGAATCGGAAATAGGCGATGAACTCATTTAGGTGAAGTAAGGAATGTTAGTTTCAAATGAAATGGGTGTCAATTAATTCAACTAAAATTATTCTATCATCAAACTATCATTACACGATCTAATTCAATGAGTTACCTAGTTCTAGCTATAGTAGATTTCGAAGTCTCTTCGTAGAATTTATATATTAGAACTAAAATTAATGTATAATATTTTTAAAAACCAAACTATATAGGCTATAATTTTACGTTTGAAACATAATATTTAAAATCAAATTAACTGGAGAGCTCTTCTACTAAGTATTGTCTTTCAAGTAGGTACAAAGGTTATGATTACTTCTCTCATATTAAAAAAATAATTCAACACTGTCTTCCACCAAGGCGAAGAAAGTGTTAACTCTGTTATTTTTTTTATTAATTTGTTCATATAAATTTTTTATCAACTTTAAAAGTACCAAAATTGTTAAGTCAACGTTTTTTTGTTTCAATCATTAAAATGTTTATGCAAAATTTAATTTATTTATGATAGTAGATAAGCTTTACTCACTCAGAGTATGATAAAACATTGCTTCTTAGTTTAAAATAATTCTATTTCTCGAACACTCCTGTGACCTACATAAATGGCCAACCCAAAACTTGCCAATACTTATATATATATTACACATTTATAGGTGCACAACACGTGATGCATTTTTAAACGTGTTAACTTCATTGTTTTTTCGTCTATTTTAAAAATTGAAACATTTAATTCATATAATAAAATATACAAATATCTTCTAATATTATAGACCTTATACTATATATATATATATATATATATATATAAAATAACAAACAATAAAAAATTGTTAGAAATTAAATCATAGTTATTTAAACGAACAAAGCATGTTTTTAAATATTTTGTTATCAAATTATTATTACTATTGTTATAATTGTAAGGTCGAGTTAATTTATTTTGATTATTTAAACACAGTATCATGAATTATCATCATGAATTTAAAAAAAATTGTAAGACATAAACAAAATATGTGTTGTTTTATAATTTTATTAACGTTTATCTCCCTCACGATTCACGCACCATTACGTCCACGAAATGTGTTATGAATCTACTTATAAATACCAAGAGCTAAAAACTTACAAATAATGAATTATTTATTCAGTGTATAATAATAACGGACAAATACTTTTATGACTTGATATGTACTATTTAGTATGACAATGGCAATATCAACCACCTACCCCCTCAGAACATATGAATACAATTTCTAAAAATGATCTACTTGGTATATTATGTATTATGTAATATATATTAGGTAAGTCGTTTAAATGTTTAGTTTAACCACCCACCATTTTAGGTGGTGCAATTGCACCTAACCATTTAAGTACGTATTCAGTGCTATTTAAATATGTGTAGTTAGGAACATCCCATATAGTTAATGTTACTCGTTTGGGTACATTTACTTTTTTTGCAACATGTTTGCGCACAAAAGCACAACTTGATTGCGTCGATGAATTTTTATTACCTGTGCTAAGATCTCCCAAACGTAGAATTCATATGCGTATACTATATATAAATTATAATAAAACTACAAAACTCACATTTTGTTATTTAATAAATAATAGTTAACATTTTTCCTTTTTGCCTGTCTTAGATAACTGTGTAAACAAATGTGGTTAAATAATTTTTTTTTTGTAATTTTATTTAAAACTCAAATTAAATTTGTCATTATGTTATTGTTACCAATATGTTATTTTAATTATGTTTATTTATTTTTTCTGGCGTTATACCTATGTTAATTTATTGCTTTGATATTTAGTATCATTCTGTTTTTAATATTTTAAACAATTTGTTACATAATTCTTTCCAAAATTTATCTAAAAAATGTAAGTTGTACATGGAGTCTTTTCTCGCTATATATTGATAATAGTATTTTTTTTATTAAATTAAATTTTCAGCCTGATTTTGATTGAATTTGTAGTATTGTTTCAAATGTCCAATGACTAAGTACATGTTTGAGTGTAGTGAATAAAAAATGACTATTATATAATGACTATGAAAACTTCCGACGTCATTCGTTATTTTTGGATTATAACTTAGTGCACTTGCATATTATTTTATCTGTATTCGGGTCAAGATTCTATATTTCATAATTGTACTCACACGAGTCGTCAGTTTGCAGGTCGAAATTCATATCAGCGGCTTATCACGTTTTTCGTTGTATGTGAACGAGTTGCCAGCCTTCTATAGTAAAAAAATTGTGTGTACGCGAACGAGTATCGCTGTGCTATTGTGATACAATTTTTAACCTAGAAATTACAATACGTAAGAACCGTAAAATAAGACCCTAGGCCCTATACTTTAATAAATTATGAAACTAATTTGTGTGTGCAATTGAAAACTGATAGCAGTACGGATATTAATAAAATTTTATAAATCATTACTTTTAAGGCATATTATTTATGAATTATGATTAATATCAAGCTGAACAAAATAAAATTTCAATAAAATTTCAATAAAATTTCAATAAAATTTCTTAACGCGCTAGCTACACCAAAAAATAAAATATATTGAAATAAGTATAACAGGTTTTAGTTGTATTATTTTAATAGGTAAATAATTCAAAAAATATATTTATTTATTCATTGTTTGTAATTCCTATATTTTGAAAATAAATAATGAAAACAGTTATTATTATTTATTAGTAAAATTAGTAAATAAGCGTTTATTTTCGTACGAACACCATTTAGGTACTAAACTTAATTTATAAGACTAAAAATACAATATTCGTTATCAAACATGTACTAGTTAAAATAATACTTTTCGTACAAACTACAGTTGTAGGTATTTAATTTGTGGTTGAACTATAAAATAGTGATTTAAACTTCTAAATTGTGATGGTAATAAAATGAAAATTAAAACCTCAATTTTTAATATAATATAATTATTAACAATACATCAATTTAGACATGTAAACTACATAATATAATTTATATTATATACTATCAAAGTATCAATTATAATATTATATCATTAATAATTAGGTACCACAGACCGTGGCATCAAATTTTAAGGACAAATAAACAGCTTATAAACTATAATTATTAATATTAAAAGTATAAAACTTATATAAATAAAGTATAAGAAATAAATGCATCGTGTTAAGTAAATCAAAAAGTATTCAAAACACATTATTTAATTAATTACCTAGTAATTACTTAATCTATATGTACCTATCTTCAATACATCATTGATCATTTTATCTTGGTTAGAGTTAAATTAACGCAAAAATAGGTTTTCTATTTACTATTATTGTTTATAATAAGTTTCATTTTTTTTCTTTTTAAAATATTTTACAAATATTACCAACAGTTATAGTTAATGTTTCTTTACGGTCTTCAATGAACAATTACGCAATACGCAAATGCGTCTTTCAGTTTTATGATAAATTCATTCGTAAACATATAATACATATAATAATATAATTATACTATAATCAGTATAATTGCTTTTAAACACAAAGGTTACCTATTTGAAATTAAGATATTTATAATGATATTAAACGTAACCACGTTTCAAAACAATAATAAAGTCAAGTTTACATTTGAAACTTCAACATATGTATACTGCACACAGTTATCCATTAATAAAAACAATATCATTTAGTATATTATAATCAGGGTTTAGGAATTATTACACTAAAAGTATTCGTAATGGGTAATTAAAATTACCAAAAATGTCCTAAAGTTATAGAGAAAAAAAACGAAGGAAAACAGTAAACAGGTATATGAAAATATGTAATTATATATTAGCTAGTATACTTATTTATAACTATTAAAAATGCTTAAATGTGTAGGTACCTAAAATATAAAAAAATATCTATGTAAAGTAAAACTTTGAATTTAATTTCACTATTCACAAAACAAATTTATATCTTACCTAGAATATTTTACTTCCACTAAAAAAACATACAAATGATGCAAGGTTTTCTAAACTTTAATTATAACACAACAATATCTATGACCAAGCAATTATAATTATATCAATCAATTTATCTGATAAGTTCGAATATATTTATAAGTGCAATTTTGCATTTAATAAAAAAAAAATATTACTATTATATTTTATTAAGCAATTAATCAGTTTATTACTTTTAATCGACGTCTTAAAATTAATTTTAATAAGACAAATAATTTAACCTCAGTAAATAATATATTTATTAAAAAGATTAGTGTTTTTAAACAAAATACTCACCATATTTTGTTATAATTGTATATAATATAATGCACTTATTCTATAAAGTCTTAAAATATGCATAACAATTTTTTTGAAATACCTTAATAATCAGTTTTAAAAATATGAAAAGTATTGAGTCTTATATTGAAAACAAAAAACCATATATTTGATTGCCATAAATATATTAACTTACAAAATATCACTTCAAAATAATTTTTTTCGGAATTTTAAATTCATGTAAATTTATGAAAATTGTTATAAAATACCATTTATCTAATGCAATAAAAAATAAGAATAACATAAAAAAAATAAAAATATATGAACAAAAAAATGTTGAAATTAAAGTTTAAAAATAGTATTAATTATTATTAGATACGTACCTAATTCAAACTTTGAGTTAAGAAAATTATGTCTTATAATAAGCTAAAAATTGATTTTGCTACAAATTTTTAATCCTGGTTATAAAATTAAATTTGTGTAGGTATATACATTATATTAAGACTAAGTACTTTGAATTTTAATTTTGTTTAGAAGAAAATTGATTACAATATATTTTAGTTTCACCGAAATTAATAACAAATTGAAACTATTGTAAATTTGTATATTTCGCAATACGTAATATGGCTTATTAAAATTTCTTTTGCTAATTAGCACGTATATTTTAAAATATTAAGTATTTTATTTAATTAATAGAAAATAATAATCACAATATTTTTAGATATTATTAATAATTAATAATAGAAATATATCTATTAAATAAAAAGTACAATAAATGTTTTAATTATTTAAACTGAATTAGGGTAATTTACTTCTTATAGTAGGTAGTTGTAAGGTATAGATAATGGAACTATAATAATTGTATAGACAAATCAATGAGAGATCAAGTAAGCAATAAAAGATAAAAGATAATTTAGTGGCATTTTATTATGATCATATAGGCTGCACCAGTTCAAACATCAACTCGTGTCCCCTGAACTCATTTGTTAATAGCTTACAATTGATTTCTAAGAGTTATATGTCCAATTCATTTTGTCTGTAAGACTATTTAGTAAAGAGAACAGTTTCGTTCATAATTTCGTCTTATAGATGTTGTACGATTTAAATTTTATCTGATAGTATTTCTTTTTACTTGTAGATTTTTCATGAAACGTATTAATTAACCATAAAAAATGCATTAAAATGCATTAATTTTACTTAATACCCGATTTCTGTAGTCTGTTTATATTTTTTTTTTTGTAATTGACTGACTGCAATTATTTATGGATTGGGTAATTTGACACTGATAGGTAATTGGTCGAGTATCTAGGAATGTGAAATGGAGCTTTTAGACGAATTTTACGAGAAGGAATTCTAAAATGAATTAATGATTAAATGGTACATGAATCGATTGTACCAGATAATATACCACTTAAAATTTTTTTGTTAGGATTAAGTCGGCGGTTTGTCAGTGAAGGTAGATTAAGTTGGTTGGCGATAGGCGTGTAGTCATGTTTGATATGGGGTATATTTAAAGAAAATCCAACAAATCTCAAGAATTTACGATGGACTTTTTTTAACTGATTTGAGTCCCCGGAGTTATGTGGGTCTCAGATAACAGATTAATACTCCAAAATTGGACGTACTAATGAACAATACAATGCTTTGACAAACGTCATAAGTTGAAATTCTCTGGACAGTCGTATTACAAAACCTAAAACTTTTAATGCTTTACACTTTTACAGCATGTGGTTATAATATGCAGGTTAGGATTGAAGTTTTTAGCGAATTTGAAGCCAAGATCGTTAGTCATGTCATATTTTTAAGATAAAAAGGAGCCAGTTACATAGACCAGTGAACAGGACAGATGCATCTTGCAATGTATGTCATTATATTGCATTTGGAAATATTAAGTGACAGGCCAATTAGATTAAACCAATCCACAAAAGTATAAAGATAAATTTTCAAATTTAAACAGCCGTTGGGTGAACGGATTTTCAAAAATATTTTTATATCATCAGTAAAGCACAGAATCTTACTGTGCATTAAAAGTTAGAATTAAAGTGGCGATAGGTGCCACCCTGCGGTAGGTCAGATGAGACAATAAAACATCTAGATTTAATTTCAAACATTTTGACGTATTGACATCTATTCATTAGGTACAAATTAAACTAAGAGAGAAGAAACTCGCCAAATCCGCTTGCCTTAAGTATCTTAATGAGTATATTGTGGTTGACAGAATCAAACGCTTTTATTATTTAATAATTTAATTACAATAATAAATAATATTATAAAATATAAATGCAATTATTCCGGAAAATTTTAATTTAACCCACCGTTTTACTATTTGTAAAATGTATTACTATTTTAACAATATAAATATATCAGAAAATATATTTAGTTAATAGTTATATAGGGTGACAGGCTGTGGTCTACGGTCAGAATCTTTTTTCGTATGCAATGATTTATCACTCAATTCAAATTTAACACAATATTCATAACAGTGACTTAATCAAATACTACATTGTACATTCGACACCTACTGTACAGTAGAGCGGTTATTTTTATTATTTATTTCAATAATATTTTCTCTAATAAATATACCAGATATACTGCAGGTATACTCACATATAAGAAAATCATTATAGTTTAATTTGTCACTTATTACAACCCATGTCCTAATGGTTTATCGCTTATTCATTTTTCTTCTAATTTAAACTACTTATTCTTATATCATTATAATATTATATCCGAATTTCATCAATTTAAAATCTTATTTTGTGGTTATTTGCTTATAGGCTGAAACTGCAACTATAAAAAGTTACCTATTATTTAAATATTAATAAATATGTAATATCACTAGATATATTGAAAATTAATTTAAATGTAAATAACTAAATTAATTAAATAGTGTACAAATTATTGTTCTATATTTTCTATTATTTTTAGTTGTTTTAAAATAATGAATTGATTTTTATACATTGTACCTATATTAACTTTAATTAATTGGATGACATTTAATAATTTTAAATGCACCAACGGCCACAGATATCGTTGCGTAAAATCAATATCATAACAAAATTATAATTATAATAATTATTTATAAATGTATAAGTGGAAAAAAATATATATTTATCTACTAATATTTAATTTATTGTTTTTGAAATTTTCAGTTTATATTTGTTTTGTTTTAGTGCTCATTTGTGGGGGGGGGGTGTTAGGGCTTATATCCCCCATTGTCTTTTTTTGCCGACCTGCATAAAACAGCTTATTAGTTATAAGAGCTTTTTTAGAGTCATTACTTAATACTTTTTATTAGTTATTAGCAAAATGTTATCACTTATGACAATACATTTTCACTATACAGATTAGTGAGTACAGACGACAATAAAATATATTCTTACTCTGGGATAGTATGTATACAATTATTTGTATTTGCAGATCAGTGATCTGAGATCACGTACACAGGCTATAGAGTATCAACTATCAATACAATTGTGTGTTATCACTTATCACTTATCAGTCATAAGCTCACAGCTGCATCAAACTGTGGTCCAACCGCCAAAATACTGAATGAAATTATAAAAATAAATACAACTGTAATCCAAAATTACAAACTAAATCAAATTCAGTAATAGTATTACCTACACAAATGATTTTTTAATTATTTTAAGATTTATTTCATTATTTTTATTATTATAATGGTTAAACATGACGTATCTATAATTTCATTTCTTTCTAAAAAACCTAAAGTTGAATAAGTAATCTAGTTTCTAAATATTTTATTTTTTTTGTTTATTTTTAAAAAATGTAATAATTTTTTTCAATTTTTTGATGTTATGTTAATTGAACAAGTTGGGATTAGTGTGTTATAATTTAAATTCATTTTAATTATAGAACAATTTACAAATGTACACAATTATAAACTAGAAACGATTTTGGAGAGCTTGAAACATAAACATTTAAGTTTTTGGTATTACCGTGACAATTCATTAAAATTTACTACTTATAACATCCCTCCCCCCTATTGAAAATTCCTGGGCACGTCGCTGGTCAAATCTACATTTATTACTTATTATAATAATACAAAATAAATATTTAATATAAGTTTATAAATTATGTGATAATAATGATTTATTACGTTTATAATAATTTTAAATTTGATAAAACTGTTAAAAAAAATGTATTTTATATCTTTAACATAGGTACCTGATTTATTGATTTAAAATAAAATTAGGTATAAATGTATAATAATTGTATTATTTTACTTTTAGTTGATATATTATACACTTTAGCTTTTCATAACTAAATAAAAAGATTAATTAGTTTTGATTATAAATTTATAAAAACTAATAAACCTACATTATATAAAAAATAATATTTAAAAACGTATGCAACATTTTTTTGTAATATCTATGCCCCATAGATACAGGACTCTACTGTTTGTATAGATATATTTATTGATACCTAGGTTATACAATTTTCAAATATAGTGAAATAGTAATAATTATAAAATAAGTTTATATTAATAGGAAAAATGTGTTTTATTTCCGGTTTAATTATTGCAGAATAAAGTCTCATTAAAAACTAAAATAATATTTTTATCAATAAACCTAATTTGTTGAATTTCATACTTTGAAATTAATCTCACTTTAGACGTCCTCCAAGATTGTACTTCACTCTCAGATTGCAGCCATTTTAAAGTTGTGGCCGTGACATCTCACCAGTGTAATCACATTCTAGGTGTTATGGCATTTTTTATTTTAGTCTTTTTGTCTTTTCTTTTTAAACTTGGCAGTTAAACTCCCTTGTTGGCACTTTAAATGATGTGTCATATTTCTAAATTTAGAACGAATTGTGCGTTGTTTTCAAATCATGATTGAATTTAGTTAGGATAGACAGAAATAATCATCTTTTATCACTACCTACTCATTTTAATTATTAAACTGTCTTAGACTATTATTTACACTGTGGCGAATTTTGATTGTATTTTATAGTGCTATACATATTTGAATATTGATAGGTACACATAGGTTATGAACGATACTTTTTTATAGCATACTCGTGATTAAATTATTATCTAAGCAGATAGTTATTGACTTAAATCAAGGTCTAGATTAGAGAATATAACTTTATGATAATTAAACACAATACCTAATACTAGTATTAATGATTTAAGTTAATATTGTTAATATCGAGAAAAATTGATGAATTTGGACTTCGCACAGTTTTAATATAATATAGTTATTATTTTATTAATTATATAAATATGATGCTATTTAAAATATTATTATAGGTGACCTACGAAAATGCATAGTTAATTATGAAATATTGGATTAGAACCAAATGTTGCGTCCGTAAAAATTAATAAGTAATACTAAGTTATACCAAAGTAAAAATAAAAAAATAAATAGTAAATGATAAACAACATTTTGTATTTAAAGTAATTAACTGTTTTGAATTAGTAGGTATATATATATAGTGAAACTTCTCTACGGTAAACATTCAAGACGATAGGGAAATTAAAATGTATTTGTTATTAAGGGATGTCCGCTATTAGAGGGATATTTTTTAACATATTTGTACTTGGTTATATTTTCTACAAATAATTTGTATGATTGAACGAATAGTATTATTGTTTTCTATTATGTATTTTAAGATTAAGTATGTATTATAACAATTACAGATTGGACATGACTGCATGAATAATTTTGTACACATAGGTAATAGGTAAAAAAATTGAATAATATTCTATCGTTTATTTTGTTGATTATAATTAATTGCCTAATATTTCTAATATAGTCTATTATATGCAACGTACATGATAATAAAATAGTGTGTATTGAAACTCAGATATTTTTATAAATTATTTTATTAATGATACATAAATTTGTATTAATAGTAAACGCTCCGGGTTTTATAAAAAAAGTAATATAATATTAAAACTTAAAAGTTAAATCCATTTTAAAAGAGCACGCGTATTTATAGCTTATTAAGAATCCTAAATCGTTGTATCTTTGCATAACATTATATAGTCACATAGGTAACTCACGATCGTAATTCTAAAAGAAATCCTCCAAAATCTTTTAAAGTAGGATTTATAGAATTGAATTACAAACTATCTTAAATTTTATTTTAAAATTAGTACCTATAATGTCTTGATTATTACTATTGATAAAAAAATGAAATATTTGATTTAACATTGAACTCAAAATTCAAAATGTTATTCTTAATCTAAAATAAAGGAAAAAATAGATCAAAATATATGTTTTTATCTAACTAATGATTTCAAAATGAAGAATTTAATACCATTTTTTTAGACAATTCAAATTAGATGTTGATTATTTTAGATACCTTATAAATTATATTTCTTGTTAATTTTCAAGTCCTAAAATTCGTAAAAGAAAGTACGTAAATAGATAACTTTTTGTTATACCATATTCAAAATTAACACTACTATGATTGTTATATTTTTAATATTAGATACTATTATCACTACATAAAAAAAATGTTAAAACTTGATATATACCTATGTCCTATAGATATGTAAATAATTGTTAGCCAATAGCCCAGATTTCGAGGCTTATCTCAATCAAAAAAAAAATTGAATACACATATATTATATTTCATAATATTATGTATATAAAATAATAATATTGTTATTTGCTTATCAATTTTTTTGGGCCTGGTTTATAAATGCTTCTCAATGCGAGTAGGTACCTATATTTAAACACAAAATTGCTTTTTGTTTGTTCGTGGGTAAGGGATGTTAACTATTTGAAAAAAAATATCTTATATGATTATCTTAAATTTGTTTGATACTGACGTACACAGAAATCTTAAAACAAAATTTTCACAGAATGTTTTTCCTGCAAATTCTTTATAAAACTTTATGCTAATAAAACTAATACATATACATATATTTATACACAAAATATTTTGATGTCGTAATTTTGAAACATTTTTATTATCTAATTATTAAACACAATGCAAATTATTAATTTACCTATAATTATTAGAACACAACGTTGGTCTTACGCAGACCGGCAGCGTGCATTCAAAAATGTTAAGTATCGAACTCCCCAATTAAGACAGTGTGTGTGCGTCGTTAGTTCAAGAGTCAAGAGTTTTATCAGGTTTGATAAGAGCTATAGCGGGGCGTGCACTATCCGTGTTGTCGATGTAAATAACGGATGCCAATCAGTGTACGGTTAAACGCTTTAAATGACACACACGTGTTGATTGTTCTTTTTCGTGACGCGCGGAAATAAAATTCACACTTGTTTAAGAGTTCTCTTCTTTGTTGTATATATAGTGCCTGAATGTAATGTTTACATGGACCGTCCAATGGACTTAACAGGACAATAACAGGCCCTGTACTGCCTGATTGTTCAGCGTGTCACGCAAACGGTGATTTCGTCTATTTCCTAAATATTTTTTTTTTTTTACTTGAAATTTTCTCAACATGCCCACTGAAACGCCAAGCTCGAAATATTCGCCGGTAGATACGCGCGTCGAGGAACGTGTGGCCACTTCTGCAGTTCCCAATGTCAGAGATGCTGCAGCCGACGAGGACGGATACATAACTAAGATGAAACATTTTCTGACCACAGCAACATTGGCCAATAGCTCAAAAACCAAACCGTCCAAGAATTGTAATTGTAAGTAATTAATTATTCCACGCACATTTTACTTTGAAGCGCATAAAGGCGGTTATATTTTTTATAATTGCACTTATTTTTTAATCATATAGATATATGATATATCATATGATGCGTAATTGATATTTTTAATTGTTCAATTATTTTTTATAACAGTCAATAAATAATGATCAACAGATTTAATTGTTCATATTTATAGGAAGTGATAAACAAGTGTAATTTAGTAAAATTAAAATAACAGTTCGTGCATACAAGTTTGTTGTACCCAAGTACCTACCTAACTAATTTCATAGTTCGGACAGTTCAGTGTTCACTCACTTTTGCGGAAAAATAAATTTAATTATTGAATTCAAAAACTATTTTTGACTACTTAATATTAAGTTTATAGATAAAGTTTCAAATTATGAGTTCAAGTGTTCCAACGCGTAGAATTAAATATTTTAAAACAAACATATATTCTTAGACTGTGTATAATATTAAAAAAAAAAAATCATAAATAAAAAATGTCACGTGTTAATCATATTTTATTAAAATAAATATTAATAATTTAGCCGTGATTAGTAGAATTATTAAATTTCATCGTAATTTGATTAAATGCTCATAAAAAAATCATAATTATTATTATTTAAATTCATGGTTAGCATTTAGCATACAATTAACCTTGTATGATCACTAAGTTTTTTAATAAATATCTCAATTTTTAAGGTTATAAGCTATCAAATGTTTAAATTAATACTCAGTCATACCTATAACATATTATGTTTAAAGTGATAAGTATTATTTTTACTAAAAAAATAGCTTGAAGATCACGGATTCATTATTCCTGTACACTGTTTATAGTATTTATATACACCGAGTAATCCATTAAATGTCAACATTAATTATTTCAAAAATTTTCATTTATTTAAAAATATTTTTTTAGATAATTTTTTCATTTCAAAAAAACATTTCTGAAAAAAATTATATTTTTTTCTATTTTTATCGTTATATTTTTTTTAAGTTTTTTAGTTTTTTGAATGACACCATACACTTTTAATTTCATATTCCTAAACAAAATATTATTTCAATCTATAAAAATCAAATTTTGGATAAATATTTTGTTATTTATAACATAAGTATTATGTTTGAAGTTTAGATAAGCGTAGTTGTAGAGGACAATATTTTGCGGGGTACCACTCTACTCCGCTTATCTACACTTTAAATGCTTATGACTAATGAACTCTTGTCCGAAATGTTTGATCTTTATAGATTAAAATACTCAGAATAATATTTTACTTCGAAATATGAAAAGTGAAAATCGTACCTATATATATATATATATCGCCAAATTGGCGATGACTAATTAGTAATTAGAAAATACCTTGTAGATTACGATGAAAAAACTGTAATTTTATGATAACAATTATTTCTTTGCGTCTTAATCTTATTTACCCTATAAATGAACAAAAATCTACAGCCATTTAATTACCCTACTCTGGTTATGTTTAAAGTTTATAAAATTAAAAAAAAAACTTGTTACAAATTTCCGAATTAGTATGTAGGTATCAACTTACTCAGTATTACGTTTACATATTATATTAATGTTAAAAGATTATTATATTTTTGAAAGTATAAAGTACGTTGGATGAATAAACAAAAATAATGTCATCATGTATACATAGTTAATGAATAATTACTAATAACTATAATAAGTGTTAAGTTAACAGGCGAGTTACGAGTCGTAATTATTCAATACTTTTCATTATCTAAAACATACAGTAAGTCAGTAACATAGTAGTATTGTTTAGTTACGTTAAACATTTTTAAGCGTTTGTTCATTCATAATAATAAATCAATGAATATATGAAACTTACAAACGAAAATAGGTTGGGATCAATGGCGCAACCAGGCGAGGGTTTCTGGGTCTAGACCCCCTTGGATCGTATTACACCAGTACGTATTTACCTGATTTTTTTTCTTTAGTTGAATTATCTAGTTATCTATGTTTAAAATTTTTTAGGATAACACACATTTTTATTTTATTTTCCAAGAAAGATTATTTTTCTGTAAATTTCAATAAATTAAAAATCGGTTAAGTCCCTCTGCAGTATAATAGGCTTCGAGTATACATCATCATTGATTAGGTCACTGTAATAAATGTGTTCAGATTGAATTCAATGATAACCAATACATACAAAAAACTATTCTTGTCGGAGATGATTTTTCATCCTCTACTATGAAAAAATGATATTTAACAATTTATTTATATTACAATTATAGTTATACGGTAATAAATATTTTCCATCACATATATTATATTATTATTAATTATAATTGTATTTTTATTAACTTATATGTTAATTCCGATGAACCATATATAACGATGTGAATGGGTTCGTAGAATATAAATTAGAATCTTAAAATTGAAGGGTTCAATGCAACAACCAGATTAGTCCACTTTTTCAAATTTTATAAGAGAAGCATAAAACAAGTTTTGGAATACTTAGAATAAAGAGACTAAAAAAATTTTAAAACCATTTTGAAATAGAAGTATTGATCTATAGCTATATATTATTTCAAATTTTTAGCTTTTAATCATTTTTTCTAAAACTTTTTTTATAAAGTTCAAATGGGCATGGACTTTCTGGTTTTTACACCAAATACAACCAAATTAAAATATATACCCATAAAATATAAGTCATTGAAGAAAAATTATAGAAGATTTAAAATTTAGTATAACTTTAAAAGTTTTAGATATATATTATGATGAAACTTCAACTATAACTTAAATACTGTGTAACAACAATGCTAAATAAAATAAACTTAAAAACAATTTTTTTAAATTTTTTAAAATTTTTTTTATAAATTCAACAATTTTCATCCATAAAACACAGTAATATTAGTAGTAAAACTTTCCTGAAAAACTATTATATCTTAAATGGAATTTTATTAGTACATAAGTTATTCTAATTAGTACAAAATATGAATTATTAAAATAAAGAAACAATCAAATAAAATTATACATAAAATCAACTTTTATATTAAACGATTGAACAATATTAAATAAAATATTTTAAGTTTTTTTAAAATAATAATATTAATCAAACAAACATTTTTAACAATAACTAATAAAATACTAACTTTTGGTCATTGCTTTTTTATGATATTATAATAATAATACCTCGTAATCACGTAAAAGTATAGTATAATAAACTATTCGTTGATTATGCAATAGTTTTTTATTATATTATTGATTTGGAAAACTTTATTCATATATATTAGCCTGTATTAAACTCCAGTAAAATATGCATTTTGAATTAATTGTTATTAATTGTTCACAAATCATATAGGTACTTTTATTAATTTGGTAAGCTATTTCTTATATAGATTGACCTGCATTTAACTCCAGTAAATTATTATTAACCAATTTTTGATTACGTTCAAAGTTATTTTTAATCAATAGCAATATACTATATTAGAGTGGATTGACCTATTATTAAATTTAAGTGACAATGTTATATTATGACGTGCTAACCAGAGGCTTTTCAATAATTTTATTTTAAAGCAATAGTTATGAGCATTCTTAAATACTTTTCATACTACTATTATTATTTTTTTTTCATTTAATGTCGATAAAAATTGTTTACTCGGTCAAAACCTTTGAAAATTTAATACAAGATTCCTCGTAGGGTTTTCATATAATATCATTTAAAAAATATCGAAAATACATAGTCACAATATATTTTTTCGTAAGCGTTTAAAATTAGAATTTTGACAAAAATCGTCAAAATCGCGAAAGTTTGCAAATTATTTTGTAGTTAAAAATGTATAAAATGTTCAATTTTAATAGCTAATAGGATTGAAAATTTAGAACAAAGTTATAAACAGTTTTTTTTTAAAAATATTTTAAGTTCAAATTTGGCCGATATTTAAAGAAAGAATTACGATTTTAGTTATTTTGTTGTAATTTAAAAATATTATTTATGAGTACTCTATTTTAAACACATAATAACATTTTAAAATGCAATGTTTTCGGCTACAATTAATTCAACCTACTATATTACTAATAGGAAACTAAACTACTTTAATAGCAATAAATAATAACATCATCGCTCAGAATCGTTTTTCGTATCATTGATTTTATATCATTGAATTAAATTTAACACATCCATTACAGTAACCCACGCGACACCTATAGTAATGTACAACAAAGTGGTACTTGCTCATCTTTTTAATGCTTATAATTATGTTGTAACTGTGTATTTCCCGTAGCTGTTTACTGTAAAGAAAAATATACATATATTATATTATGCTTATATATTGTATATCTAGTAATTTCACTATTTCATGATAAAATTATGAAGATAATTAATGTACGATTTATCATCGAGTTCAAATTGTACACACTTTACAATATATTATATTATATTAAAATAACATACTAAGTAGGTACCATAAAACGATTAGGTACTTGTTTTAACATTTTTTTTTATTCGATTACTGTTATATTATATATTTATACCTATTATATTTATTATTCAAAAATAAGAAATAATAAAGATACGCTGGTATTTCTAGCTTATGATTCATATAATTTAAGTAGTTTAAAAAGTAACTATTAATTTAGTCAAATGTAATTTTGATTGAACGAATGTATACTATAGTGATACTACAAATTAGTACCTACATTACCTAAATTAACAAGACGCATGTTGTACTTGTATATCACTTAATTGCACTATTATAAATGGTGGCTATTTTTCTAAGTTGAATTGAATTTTAATGAAATCAATAAACTAATGGTACAATTATTTTTTTCAAACAAATGTTTTCCTAATTTGATTATTCCTTTTTTTTAATTATATTTATTTATTTGTTTATTTCCATATTCATCTTATCAACGGGATACAAATTGAATGTTATAGAATTCTTGTTTATCTAGTTGGAACAGCTATATAATATGGTATACTAAAACATTAAATAATATTATATAATACGTAATTCCCGTAACTAATGACTAATGAGTAATAATACTTAGTTGTAGGTAAATACTAAACACTTATAACAATAATAATACCTATAATAAATACTATAATTTTTAGAGCATCATTACTTATTATTTTTTAATAAACTAAACTAACTATTAAGGAGTAAGGACAATAACTTTAAAAAATCAAAATAATAACAATATTAATAAATATTTGTACTTTAGGAATATAATTTACCAACCAATTAAATGTAATTTAATAGTTTTTTTCCTTTGGTAATGTATAATATATTGGCATGTATGTACATTATTATATTATATTATTTTTATTAACTTATATTGAGTCACAGGTGTGTTCAGACTTTGGTAGCCGAGAGGCCATAACAAATTTTTAAATTGTGTGATCATTTTTTTTTATACATCCATTTTTATGTTGAAATACTCGTGATAATATAAATATTTTTTAATTATAACTGATAAGTATAACCATCAGTGTATCAAAACAATAAAAATACATTAAAAACTAAAATAAAAACACATTTTACATAAATCTCTTTAGTAAATAAGAAATTGTTGGTAAAAGTTAAGTACTTACGATTAATATATTTTTGAATTACAACAAAATATCTAAAATCTAAAGTGCAATTATCGTAATTTTTCGTTTCAATATCTAATTTTGTCAACTTTTGAACGTCAAACGATCATAAAAAAAAGATCCAATTTGCTACTTAAAATCAACCCAAAGTTGTGAAATTCAAGCTTTTTTGCTCTTAAAGGTGATATTAGACACACACCATTGCAAAACCAATTGCTTAGTCAGAATCTACAAATAATATATTATACGAATAAATAATGTTAACTCATTATGTAAATTAACAGTTAGTCAACACATGATAACTATTCATAAATTATAACCAATGAAGATATAATTTTATTACAATAATAGCATATTATTATTGTTCATAAGGGGGCTGGGCATAGATATTTAAAGGCATGAGTCTAGTGGCGCCAATAGTCCTACCTTCAAACATTGTAAAAACCAAGAGCTCTAACGGGTGGGTAATCTGCTTACTAAACGTAATATACAATTGACCTTTTTATAAACCTTTAATAGTTTAAAATTAACCTAAGCAACCTTGAATTTTATCACATTCAATAGAGGTAATCCCGGGTCGAGGTTTTATTTGCCTATTCCAATGTTTATTAAATTCTTACAAAGTAGGCATATATAAGTATTTGAAAAAAATAAGTATAATTAGTGTAATATCACAATTTAAAAAAGTTCACAACTCACTAAAAAATTTAAAATACCATAAAATCTTAGGTTTAAACACAGATACTGTTTTTACCTAAGTTTAACAATATGTCAATTCACTCTATTATAGCTAACCACACAGAATTGGTTCTGCTGAACGAAAATGTGTTATATACTAAGTACATTTTGAAAGGCTTCGGAGATAACATATCATGCTATCTCTTAAAAAATTATTATAAACCAAAACAAATTTAACATATTTTTGTTTTTTATATAGGTATTTGCTTATAAAAATGTGCACAAAGATTTTATATCATAGGTACGTTCATTTACAACAAAAAAAATTATGTTGGAGAACTTAGCGATGCACATGTAACAAATATATCTTTAAAATCTATTCAAAAAATGTGTTAGTATTTTGTTTAACATTAAAAAAAAAAAATAACTTCCAAAATTTTCCATCAAAGTTTAGCCAACACAAAATCCACAGATTCATAAATATCTAAAAAGAAATCTAGGTACTACTTATTGAAACATTTTGTTAATTCTTCAATTTTCATGTTGGTAAAAACTGTCACTAATCACGACTGTTATGCATTTCAAATCCAAATTTAATGTTCCGAATTTGTTGTGTTTATAAATAAAATATAAAATTAATTTTACTAATATTATGCTTTACAATTTTTATTTATTTGCAGATTCTTGTACATTATTATTTATACTTGGATTTTTATTAAGTTTACTTCTTACCATATTCATATGGTTCACAGATTTGTATACTAACGAATTATACAAGGTAAAAGTTTTAAAATATTCAAAATAAATAATTTACTATAAAATTTAAAATTGTTTTTATTTTATAGAGACTGACTATTCAAAACGGTAGTTTGTTGTATGATGCGTGGAAAGAACCGCCAGTTAGACCGCTAATGTGTGTATATATATTCAACTATACTAACGTTAACGAATTTATAAGTGGTCAGCACCAAAAGCTCAAAGTCCAAGAAGTTGGACCTTATTGTTACAGGTAATTATTTTTCAATTTTTCAGATATTTTCGAACAATTGTAAAACTATAATTTAACTCAAATTATTTTTTCAGGGAGACTTTATACAGAGTAAACATAACTGATCATAAAAATGGTTCTCAAACATTCAATGAGATGAAAGTTCAAGAATACGCCTATGATGCATCCAATGGAACAGATAATGATATTATTATAGTACCGGACATTCCATACATTGTAAGCAGTCTTCAAATAATAGATCATTTTAATAACAACTAATTTGTAGTCATAACACATAGTATATTATAATTTATAATATCTGTCTTTTAGGCTATACGTCTATGCCTATATTATAGTTAATCAAAGTACTATTTATTGTCCTCAAATCGCTAATGGAGTATATAAAACACTTTTCACAAAAATGTATTTTCATTTTTTCAATAAATTGAAATCGCCCAAATTATATCAAAACAAATTATAAATTATATAATAATACATTATTAAGATTTATAAAGTTATTTTTAGTTATAGGTGCATACTTAGCTTAAATAGTATGCAAAATAGGTAATTAAAAAAATTAAATTTCAGTGTTTTACTTTTAACTATCTTTATATAAGAATTGATTTTTGTATGATCCTATAAGTCCTATCTTATAAAATATTAAAAAAACTTTTAAAAAAAAACCGATAAATAAACAACAAATGATAATTGGTAAACGAGCATACATCGTTTAAATAATCGAATTTCATTTTATTCTTATTGTATTAATTATCCAAACATGACACGTTGAATACCAGTACGATAGGTATTGTCAAATAAAATAATTTTTATATTAAAAATATTGTTTTTAGAGTGCTATAGCTCTAACCATAGATGAGAATTTTCTCATAAGAAATGCCATGACATCATTTTTGAATCATGTGTCCAATATGCCGTTTGTCACTGTTAGTGTCTATGATTTTTGTTTCGGTTACCAAGATGACGTGATAAGGACATTAGCCACAATGGCTAAATTGGCCAATAAGCCAATTCCATTCGAAAAATTTGGTTTACTTATTAAGGTAAATAAAATCTTTAAAATTCTAATGTATTTTAAGTAGTTTATGTAGTAGGTAACTTTGTTGCAGTTTAATAGTTAATTATGTAATTCATTATTATATCAATAAAATGATTATTTTATTTTTAGAGAATCGGAGTTAATCCAGACCGTTTGACTGTAATTAACGGTCTTGATAATCTGAATCAAATGGGTCAAGTGATACATTTAAATGGAAAATCAATGTTACACCCGTGGAGTACAGATGAGTGTAATGCTGTTGGTGGAAGTGATGGCATGTTTTTTCCAAGACTTAAAATTCAACAGGGAGAAACAATACACCTTTTTCATAAGGATTCTTGTAGGAAGTTGCCAATGACTTTTCATTCTAAAGAAAAAGTAAAATAACATCTGTTAAAATCTGAACAAAAAAATTAGAAAATGAGTTTTAATAATTTTTTTTTTAAGATAAAAAATGGTGTATATGGGCATAGATATACTCTGTCCATAAATGTATTCAATAACTCTATTCCTGAGAACAGTTGTTATTGTACCAGTACACCTTGTATGCCTGATGGTATATTTGATATGGGCAAATGTACTACTCGTAAGATTTTTTTCGAACAAATAGATATTATAATTTATTAAATTGAACGAATATATAATTTATTATTCATTTATTATTTCCCATTAGGTTCACCAGTGGTTGTATCGCGTGCTCATTTTCTACACTCAGACCCATCCCTATTGGACGCAGTCGAAGGTCTCAATCCTGATCCAAAAAAACACGAATTCCTATGGCTTATAGACCCTGTAAATAGCGTAATAAAGTTTTTGAAAAATATTAAAATTACTAACAATATAATTGTTTTTTTTTTCAGATACTCGGAATTACGATGGAAACTCAAATGAGAATACAGCTCAACATTCAAGTACGTAACCCACACGGTTACGGTTCACTGGCGAAAATACCAGATAGTACTATATTGCCATTCACTTGGTTGGAAATCGTGAGTTTTTAATCCACGATGACTATGTTATGCGTATTGCTAAAAATAATTTTTTTACAGAAAACTGGTGATGTGTCTCCAAAGCTGAGTATGTTATTGTTCCATTTAACTTTTACTTTTCACTGGCTCCAGACGTTCCTGATGTGTTTGAGTCTAGTTGGATTATTGGGCACGTCTTTTTGCCTAATGCGTATGCTTAATAGACGTTTAAGCAATAATATTGTGATAATTTCAAATGAAATACAACTGAAAGATAGGCAAACTGAAAAAATTCCTATTTGTTAACTAAATTACTTACTTTTTTTTGTTTATTTTAATGTAAATCAATATTTTTTTAAAAGTACATGTATTTTTATTATTAGTATTTAATTGTACATATTTATCTACAATATTTTCAATTTTTTTAGTGAAATGTACAATAATTTTATTGTACACACAGTACCTAATGCTCATTTTTTGTCAAATTATTATTGATAGAATTTTTATATATTATATTTAAATTATATTTTTATTTTTAATTATATTTTATGTACATGTATATTAGAAAACTATGCATTGTTTGTAAAATTAATAAAAGAATATTAAAAATAAGACAGTATGTAGCGCAAGTGTATTCCCAATCACAAACGCTACGTCCATACATGTAGCAATTTTTTAGTAAACTCAATTTAATAGTGCTGACACGATGTTTTTTCGCCACTGTCCCATCAACCTTGTATTTGTGTAATATTATTTTTGTCAATATTTAGTATCCAATTTCTAGAAATTTCTTCAAGTCGAACCAACAGTTGTATAAATTGAATTCCAAAGATATTAGCATTTTTCTGCTTGTGGTGGTGATGGGGGAGGAGCCGAGAAGGGAACTTCAAAAAATGAGTTGGTATTTCAAAATATTTCAACGCCAATATTTTGTAGGTACTTGTTTTATACGGCTTTGTATTCGACGTGTCCGAAAAAATATCTTCCCTGTCATAATCACATATTAAAATTTATAAGGATGAGCCGGTAAGAATGAATGGCCCTAATAGATTTAATTGAATACTAGAGAATCTAAGTTAGATAAGTTATAATTAACCCGGTTTTTCTTGGAAAGCTATTATTTTTTTGAGGTTAAATATGTGACGTTGTGAAGTTGGGGTAAAATCAGCTGGCGAATGTAAGTTCCTACACGAGATACCCATAGCAGGTAAAAATCACTCCTGAGTATGCATACAAATTACACCCGTACGTAAGTTCCCACACAAAAAAATTATATTAAATACAAACTTCCTTCTCACTTTATTCAGACTTAGGACTGACAACTTAAACGTAGTTGGTGCGGTTAAAATTTGTTTGTTTTTGTATTGCATAAAAAAGGTCCAATCCAATTTTAATTGAATTTAGTCCATATAATATATAATAAAAATTAATAATATAATGTGTAGGTATGGTCCACATATTATTTGTTTAGGTATAAAATAATAATAATAGAAAGAATCAAATTTTATTTAGTTTAATGCGAAAGCTCAAACACTTCACATAGTCATACTGTGTAATTATTTTTAAAGTATAATCTGATATTTTGCTATTGAAATCTGTTGTTTTTATTTTTATATATGTATTTGTTTGAAACATTTTTAAAACTTCTATTATTTTGAATATATTAGGATGATGATGATAAAAATTTGAGTTTAATTCGGAATGAAAATTTTCACAAGCGTTTGTAGTAAGATTTATATCAGAACTAGTACTAGTTCAAATACTAAAAGGAACCTACTGGTATCTTCGATGTAATTAGTCAATAAATAATCGCAAATTCGTTTGTTTTATTATTTTCTGATTTTTCAACCATGAAACTAACTATAAAACAATCTCCAAGTTTTATTGGATTAAGAAATGATAAACCAAATATATGTACCAGCCACTTTCCTAATTCATTATTTGCAAAATTAAATTCTTGTGCAAACCTTAAGCTTTGAATTTTACGGTACCAAGCTTGGCTCAAATGGAAATGACATCCCCAATCTTTGTGCTGTAGGAAATATAATATATTTATTGCTTGGTACGTTGATATTTCAAAGTCTAAAGCAAATTTATTTGGGTTTATTCCAACTGCATTAATTTTTTTTAATAATTCAATATATGTTTTTAATGTTTTATCTAGTAAAAAGCAAAACATTAATGGAATATAATTTCTGTTTTTTAATCCATGAACTATATATAGTTGAGTAAAATTTTTATCACAATAATTAAAAGTGCCTTCCATGTAAACTATTTCTAATTTTTTTCAAAAATTTAGTATTAGTATCACATGAAAATATAATAATCTCATTTAAATCGTCATTTCCAAAAATAAAATGTTCATCTCTATTTGTTTTTACATCAATTGAACTCAAAGTATTATGAACTTCTTTTCTTGACTTTGGTATTTATATTTTATATACTTTGGTATTTGTTATTAATAACAACTGACTCTAGCATTTTGTACATTTCTGGAAATTAACCTTATATAGACATTAACAAATTATCTTCGTTTTATGTTGGTTTTTCAACAACACTGTCTACTGCTCTTCTCTTACAAGAATTACTTATTTTTTGCCGATTTAAATCAATTTCTTCCTCATGGGTTAGGTTAGATTTGTACAAAATACGTATTTTTATTTTCAACTAATTTTTAATTATCGGTGTAATATTTAGCACGGTACTTATTGTTTACACACATCTACGTACTTATATTTGTTGTAGCGGTGTGTTTCTTAAAAAATTATAATTATTATGGACTAGAAGAATTTTTCTCTTTTCACTTAACATATAATAAATTACGTCCATTTTTAAAAATTGTAATATAAACTGTTTAAATGTTATCTCTGTTAATAATTAACGAGTACTGAAATCAATAAAATAGGTTGTTCACATTATTTCATATTATCATAGCCCCAATAGGTAATACAAAAATGAATGTTTGTCTGTCCTTTATGCATTTCCAAACCGTTCAACCAATTGTCATTAAATTTGAGACAGAGAAAGATTAGATTTCTGGGAAGAAAATAGGCTAATTTAAAAGGGGAGAAGTCCAACCCCGGGGCTTGGGAGCTGCTTAAACAAGGATTTACAATGAACATATTTGTTTATAAATGGTTTCTATTAGTTTATAATAATAATAATGAGTTGTACTATTATTATCACTGAAAGAACAGAAAAACGTCTTTGATATTTGTTTATTTTTATTTTTTATTGTTGTTTTTAAATTAATTTTTTCCACGGCACTCAAAGTTTTAATCGAATTTGTGAATTACATATTGATAGTTCGTATGTTTTTCGTATTTTTGTTTTTGTTTTAATGTTTCGCTAATAATTTGATTATTGTACTCTGTGTGTTTCATATGAATACTGATTCATTCGTTCAACAAATGTGAATTAATTTTCAACGTCATTTCTAATGTGCTCTATGTATGTCTTAATCATCAGTTTTATGGCAACACGTATATAAATTCAACTTGACGATTAATATGCGAGTACAATTAAAAAATGATCAGCTGTTGGTTTTGCAAAACAATTGTTGGACACGGGAAATGGAAAAATATAACACAATGTATCACATATTCAAATTGTCAACAAATTTCTGTAAAATCACAGCAACTACCGATGAGTTAATTTACAGTTTTCCCAAATATGGCACAAAATTACAGAAATCATCAGTGGCTAAGTGTACAGGCTATATTATTAGCAGCCAAAAACAACGTACAAGTCCATCGGATACTGTAATAGTGTGATGAATCAAAACCAAGTCAATTATCCAACTGAATTCTTAAATTCACTTGATTTTCCAGGCATGCCACCGCACGTTCTAACATTGAAAATTGGCGTGCCCATAATTCTTCTACAAAACATCAATCCACGACTCTGCAATGGTATCAAATTTTCGATGAAAGAGTTGATAAACGACATTATCGAAGCTACAATTTTAAACGGAAAATTTAAAGGCGAAAATGTATTGTTGTCACGCATCCTAATGATTCCAACAGATATGCCGTTTGAATTTAAACGTATGCAGTTTCCGGTGCGACTTGCCTTTGTAATGACCATCAACAAAGCACAAGGACAATCGCTACTGAATTTGGAAAATCCATGCTTCTCACATGGACAGCTGCATGTGGCCTGTACACACGTCGGAAAACCTGATTTATTTGTGTATGCGCCAAAAGGAAAAACAAAACATTGTTTCCAAAAACATCAATAAAATAGCATTCAATCGAAAACATGAATTGCTAGACTTTTCTGGATAAAACGAATAAAAATATATAATGAATAATAAATTGAATTACTTAGTATATTTTAACCGTTATATAATAAAATAAAACATATTATTCATTAAGAGTTGGCATTATTAATTTTTTTTAATGGGCAACGAAGTGCACGGGATCAGCTAGTAGGTAATAAAGATAAGTCTAGATAGAATGTAATACATTAAATCTTATCGCCACGTGGGAAAATACATATTGGTATATTTTTACTTACGTACAAGGATAAATTTTTTTCGTGTGGGAACTTCTATATGTACCCGCTAACCATAAGCGTGCGCAGACCATGCTGGCAGGGGAGGCAGAATGTAATAAAAAATATATTTTATAGTATATAGTTAAATATTATTTTGGTTATTACTTTATTAGTTAGTTAAATTAATATTAGTCATGGAAGTATTTTATATAAAAATTATATTATTATAATATTATGTTTTTTAAAAACAATATTTGGAAGAAAACTTCAGCTAGCAGGAGGGGCAGCTGCCCACCCTACCCCTCCCGTGCGCACGCCTATGCCGCTAATCTGCTATGTTTCATATGGAAACTTCTTAAACCTCAAATCAGCAGTGACGACTCGTAAGTAAATATTCGTGGAAGATTGAAAATTTAAATTGATTTTTTTGTTTGAACATTAAATTGTTAAAATCAATTGTTAATAAGAAGTCTATGATCTGGTATTTTTGCATTTTGAAATAAAATATTGAAATTTCGAGAATAATAGAGATCAGCTAGTATAATTATTAATTAAATGTAATAAATTACGAAAGCGGCAGGGTCATGGGCGCAATATGAGTTTTTAATTTGAGAAGGAGGCTATAATAATTTACGTGTCTCCCAATAATAAACTATTTTAAACACAAACCATTTTTCAGCCCTCCCAAAATAATACAACTTTTTACAAATATTTAGTTAGTAATTAAACAACCAATCACGAAATTTTAATAAAATTCTCTTCGTTCAAATACTTTTTGAAAAGCATTTGACATTTCCGAAGTCATTTTAAAAAATAAAACAACTTTTTACACATTTTCATGCAAGAATTTTGTGCGAATATATACTTATTTGATATTTAGTTGCAGATAATACACCCAAAAATCAGGGTTTTCGTGGTACGGTACCAGTCTTGTAAAGTGTATTAAAAAAAAATATTTCAATAATATTCCAGTGTATATTTTGTAAATCTCTTTTAATTATCTATTTTATTTTTTATTATTATGTCATTATCATGTTATTATATTTATAATAATAATTGTAATTAATATACTTTGTATATCATAATATTGTTATTAAGTTATTATAGTTCCACATTAGTATCTAACTAATAAAAATTAAATTAAATAGTATCTATTTTAATATTTTTTTGTATTTATATTTTTATATTCAAATACCATTTTTTGGACAAAAATTATATATTTAATCTGTGATTATAAACTAAAGACCTACATAAATTAAATTTAATAGAACACAAAATACTCTGATTATAGCTTTTTGTAATAAAATATAGATTGAAATAAAAAGTATCATTTATTAATGTATTTTTTGTTTTATCTAAAAAACTTCTATTAATAACACAAAAATATTTTATTTAAAGTATTTCAACATAAAAAAAATAAACACAAGCAAAATGTATTGAGTAACATATTTGAAAATTTTTTTCCTTAAGTATTTAAAATAGTAAAATAGTATTCAAACACAAAAAATGTATTAAGATACTTTACAAGACTGGGTTCCCCATTAACTCAATCTATGAGTATATTGAAATTATATTTTTATAAACAAAATATTAATTTTGTTGTATTTTCTATGCATATTTATAATTTTATAAAGATAAATTCGCTGTTTTGTAATGAAAATATAAACCTGAATAGTAAAAAAAGAGCATTTATCTACCTTAAAAATGTTGAAAAAAGAATGTTTAGAGAATAGTAACAGACAAATTGAAATAATCATGATTATATTTGATAAATAAATAGATATTTTCTTATTTATGAACAAAAATCATCTAAAATAAATTAAACAGATAGATACAATATATAATTATCACAGAGGAAAACTATTAACTAAAAAAAAAAAAAAATGTTGCATTAAGTACATAAATAGCAAAAGCAAGAAAAAAACAACACCTAATTTAAAATGATTAAAAATGACATATTTGGTTATTTAATATACAATGTACATATAAAAGCAATATCAAATAAGTTTTATGGTTTTTTTTTTCATTAAAATATTATATCAAAAGCACATATAGTAGTCTAATTAGTCGGCCACAATAATTAATCAGTCATTTTTTTGTGATTTAAAAAAAAATGGTTTTATACTATTTGAAGAATTTAAAACAATAAGTTTTCTACTGGTTTTTATTATGGTGATTTTTTTTAAACTTTTACTTGCTATTTTAAGATTTTAAATATTAAACAATTATTTATTTTTAATTTATAAGCATTTTAAGTTTAGATTAGCAGAGTAGCTTGTACCACAAATGTGTAGATTAACCCTGGTACTTCACATATATAAAATTAAATAATATGAATAAAATAAATAAATAAATATAATAAGAACATGTTTAAATATAATCTATTAATATATATTATAGTAAATATAAACCTGTTTAATATTGCACACTAGGTCGTGACTCTAGGACTGGACTAGGTCACTAGGGAGTGAAGACCGCACATGTCTCCTCTTTCAGAAAGGGGCAGTATCATGCAG
>JACXSJ010002167.1:36666-54629 GCA_014851325.1 Pentalonia nigronervosa | reverse complement strand
ATATATATATATATATTTATATAGATAATTGTGTGTTGATAAATGTTAGCGGCATAAAAAAATAAATAAATTTATTTACAATAGCTTGTCCAAATTAGATAAATAAAATACAAAAACGAAAATAAAAACGATGATAAAAAAAAAAAAAAAATACTATAGAATGAAAGTTTTTATGTTTTATTATAGTGGGCTTATATAATATGTAATGAAAATATTTAATGTATATGTGTGTGTGTGTATAAAGTTATAAAATTAAAATAAACTTCTTACGGTAAAAAATTTGCAATAAAATGTTGTAGCCAATACAAATGTCTATTTAAAATATATAAAGTTATGGCTTTATTTAATTTGTCTACTACAGTTGTATTCATAATATTATTTTACCTTTAAAAAATGATAATACATAAAATAAATTATGTTACATTAATAAATAAAAAGCTAACGAACATATGATTGTACAAAATAAAAACATTTAGTATTAATAGATTCTCAGAATAACTAAACAAGATATAAGTATAATACAACTACTGAATCACAGGAAGTAAACAAGATTGCAACAGAGTAGCTCACACATTATTCCGTTTATGCTCACGAAAAGTAAACAATTTGTTAGTTTATGTATAGAGTTACCATTGATTACATTAAAATTTTTTTTTTAATGGTGTAGACTAGATGACCAACGTTGTTATGGGATTTTTTTTTTAATTAAAGAAAATAATATTTAATTTATTGTTTGTTATTCATATGTACAACAAAAGTAAATGTCCTTATCAAGAAAAAAAATGCATTTACGTTTCGCTCGGTCTAGAAGCTTAAACATGTATTTCAAAGTTTCTTATAGGTTATTGTTACTAAATACTAAAATAAATAAAAAAAAAGGAGCATAAATCTACAGACATATTGTATGAGTATTTGAAGATAGAATTTTGATGAATTAGAAAATCAATTTTGTCAAAAACGGGTTTTACGTAAAAATTATGGTTTTTTTATTACTTTTAATTAAGAAAAGTATTGGAAAAAAATAAATTAACACATAGATATAATAAATATATACTTTAATAATTATTAAATATTTATAATATAATATATGCAATTTTCCTCAAAAATTAAATTAACTTACCGCAATACTAATAGTAAAATTAATTAATTTAATAGCAATATCAAAAAAAAATATCATGAATTATATACTATACTTGGTGATATAGGGTTTACTGACCAGAATCCGTCTTTATTAAGAATTTTTTTTGGCTTACAGTGCTTATCATTGAATTCAAATTTAACAAATATTTAATACATTACGACTTACGCAATGATGAGATATACTCGATAACTACTTTTCAACAAAGCCATTATTTAATTTTCCACTTTTTTTCTAAATTCTTTAAAAATTTTAATTTTTGCTTCCCACAAATACCAATCATATCAAATTTGTTATCAGGAAACTCTATTGAAGTTGATAATCATAGAATTTTTTCAGCTAAAAAATGTTAATGTCTTCTGACACAAAAAAAAACCATAAATCATTGTAAAAAAAAAAAAATACTTTCATTACTTTGCTCAAAAAAACAACTATAATTTTATCATTTGTACCCCTATAATTATTACTTTTGTGAAACTAATCAATTGTCTATACTTTTTTTTTTATATTAAAGGTTGGTTGGTTAAAAGCAGAAGATCAAACCATATTAAGTTTACACGAACGTGTAGTTACCGAAAACCGAAGGATTGATATAGATGTGGATAATAACACATATTGGAGACTCAAGATTCGGCAATTGCAAAGATCCGACAAAGGATGTTATATGTGTCAGATTAACACACATGTTATGAAGAAACAAATTGGTTGTGTTGACGTGAAAGGTAATTTTTTAAGGTTTATCTTATATGTTTACATCACAACTTGAATAATTAATAATGTAAAACAGTTAACTTGTGAATCATTTTTTTAAACTGCCAAAAATAAAAATGTAATATTATGTTTGCTGTAGGTATGAACATTGAATTTGAATTTATGTAGTAGTACCTTTGTATATGAATATACGTATAATCTGTATAAATTATAATGTTATTATTCAGACGCTTAATTTTGTTTTTTAACATCTTATTGATAACTCAAAAGTAATACATAAATGTATTATCGTATGGTTAGTTCACAATATATTTTTTTTTTTGAAAATAATATGCAATTACATTAGGTATTCAATAAGGAAATAAAAACAAATTATTTTAATACTCAATATATTTTATTACAATAATGAAATATTGACCAAGTATTTTTCATTTCTTTATTTTTTTTTTTCTTTATAACGTTTTAATTAGGTAGTGTTAATTTTAATATGGTTAAGGTGTAGGTGATGCGATAACTTCGTTATAACTATTTATATGTCTGTTAATTGTAATATCAATGTGAGATGGGACTCCTAAATATATATTAAAGTATAGTTTATAATATTAGTTATAAAATCATAAATTTCCGGTGGAAATTTATTTTACGAAAACAAAAAGAGGATAACCGGGATAGTCTGAAAGTTGTCCAATTTCAAAACAATTGCATTACTAGGTACTGTGCTAAATTAATAAATTCATATTTTATTACTTTTTTTTTCTACGATATTTAATATATAATAATCATTTATTGATTTTGATTTTCGTTGCGTCCATCATTTTAGTTTGGCTAACACTCTAATTGATTATAATTGCTGAAAAAAAAATCCAAATTCGACGTTAATTATTTATTACTGGAACCGCTGAAAACATAAAAGCTTTCCGGATAATGTAATTTATGACAAAATTCAATTGAGTTTATTTCTGTCTACGATTTATTTTCAAATTTTTCCAGCTATGGTAGGTACCTAATATGTTTATTCCTATTGTTAAACGGTTTTTAAAATGTCATTGGTTTTGGAGTTACTGCGCATTTCGTTGTTTACAGGAGAATAATATGAACGATTATTGGTGCACTGGCAAAAGTATAATTTATGCATACTTGGTATATAATAATATGTTGTTATTATAATTAACTGAAAAAAAAAAAATTATAAATAATAGAATTTAAAAAATGATAAAACGATTATAGTGGAGGTCGGTTTACTAAAGTGTTCATAAGACGTTTATTTATTTTTTTTTTAATCTTAACTGACTATATAAAGAATGTGTTTTTAAAATTTATTACGTAGTTATAAATATTATATTATTAAAGAATATTAAAAAAATGTCGTAAAATTAAAAATTCAATAAACTCACCGGTATTAGAATGTTTGTTCATAAATAAATAATGCATTTTTCTTTGTAGAGTTATTTTGGATAATGTATACGTAGATGTTGTAACAATAACAAAATATTTTTTAAAAGATCATGTTATTTTACTTTTAAGCTCTTAACAAAAATTTTAGTTATATGCATTTTTTACATACAAAAAAGTAAACAACTCAGTTTCAGTACGATTTGATTGTCGGAATTAGTGTGACAGAATACACGATGTGGTCGACTGATGTGGCAACAAAAATGTATACGGCAGCAACCACTGCGTTACATTTTCACTCATTTGTCACACTCTCTCGCAGGCTTTGCCCGTAAACCATTTACCAAATGACGATAATGACAATTAATTTCGTTAAACTTTATATTAATCAACATTAATATCGTTGTTGACCTATAAATTGTCTGAATGTCGTATTATTACCAACGTACTTATGAGTTGCGACGAGAATGGCGACCGTCATAATATGGCATCATTATTATAACGTATACAATTGTTTTTTAAACAAATTTTAACGATTACAGTTTAATAGTATAAGGGATATGGAATTTTTTTACATTAAAAACTCTTTATTATTAAACCATAATATCGACTTAGAGAAAATTTAATAAAAACACCTTATTTTTTGTGCTGGAAGTTGGCAATTGTACTTAATAATGCTCAACCGCGATCTCTAATGAACTGCATGCAAAAACGTCACACAATAAAAAAAATTTACGATTTTTTAGGAAAAAAGCATGCAAGTTACCTTATATTTAATATTTATAATATTATAACTTCACTATGAACACGTGGTTTAGTTCACTAGTGGCGAAAACATAATACCAAAACTCCATGGGGCAATAACTGAAACAACAGTTAATTTTTCAAAGTTATTTTTCGTTTATTCACCAGGTTTTGGTGAAGTTTTGGTCTCAATTTTATTCTTGTGGAAAAAAGAAAAAAAGCTGGATGCCAATTATTGTCTGACAAATATTTTTACTTTCAAAGAGGTCTTTGGCACGTACTCGAAACCCATTTCGACGAAATAATATTCCAAGTTTATGTTTGACTATTTTTGTCATGTTTCTCATACAAAATATTCAACGAGCATAGTTTTTAAAATTTAATGAACTTTAATAAGGTGGTGTTTATTTACACGCTTAAAATATTATTAAAATATTTTCAAATCTTTTCTGTATTCAGTCTATCTGACATCAATGATTTTATAAATCTCTTATTTCCACTTGAAAATACGATAATACGACACATTTATATTACACACCATAAAAACCATAGTTTAATAACCAAGAAAGTTAGTTATTAATAGGTAAGTCATAAATCATAATATAATTGTATATTATAGATTATAAAATAAACTACATAATATATTTTGTTCACACATGTAGAATACATATACGATATTTTTTAAATTCTGATCAGAGTGATAATTGTATTGATTTTACAATAATGTTTGTGTTTTTTTTCTGCCTGTCATCAATTTTTAAGGTGATAAAAATACTTTAATTTTAAACTTTGCAGGGAGTTTTTGGTAGAAAATTGGATTCTAGTTGGTGCATTGAAAGAGCGTTAGGGGTAAAAAGATTTATTGACGTTTAATTATTGTAAAATTAAAATGTTGGGTCCAAAATATATATATATCACGGGTTAAGAAGGTGTCAATATATTTAGGGTGTGGTGTTATGCCTACCCACGAGTTATGTAAATATACATCGGTGGCCATCATATAGGGATACATAAGGAGTGGATAATCTGTTAAACTTAAATTATAGATGTTATTATGGTACAGAGTAAACACGAACGACGAGCTTCCAATTACTCGTTAGTTCCTAAAGTTTAAACACATGCTGTGTGAGCGGGGTTATTTAAATTTTCTGTTTACCGTACGTGATAAAACTAAAATTAACAGATATGATTTTTCAGTGCGGATAAGGTTTATTTTTGTGTCATACTAGCACCTTTTGTGACGCAGCTATAAATTGTGCAGATCATCTGCGCGTAAGTCTCTAACAGGAGAAAAATGTAAACCACCTGATTTACACGATATTGTTTGATATGTCAAAATAATATCACATAGTTAATATAAAGAGATTTATAATATAGGAATTCGTGAAACTGTTATATTATATAATATTCAAAACTAATAATTTTGAACTACACGTATATTCATACCTAACCACTATCTGGGTATAATACATTTTACTAAATTTAATTTTAGAAATTTTCAAAGAAATTAATTAAAAATAATTTAGTTTCTAGTATAATCAGTAGAAAAAAATCTTATATTGTGTATATATAACGTAGACTAATTAGAAACTTTTATTTAATTGCTTATAAACTATTTTAATATAACCGTATTTTATACAAATTTTACCTATATTTAAGGTACTTATAATCACTTTTTTTTTAAAGTTGATTAATTAATATAATACGTTTATGTTATATAACATAAATTTTTTTTTATCATGTACCTAGTATGTGTTTGAAATCAATTAAATAATACAATATTAAGATAACAAAACTAAAGTTATTTATAATTAATAAATAACGGAGTACTGCCATGCATTTGATGTACATCTCTGTATTCTGTTCTAGTAGCCAAGTTGTGATTTTATTTTTTTTTTTTTAAATCTTGAATAATTTACTGTCTATGTTTAATGTCTAATGTTAATACTTATATTATATATTTTGTCAAGTATTATATACAAGTTCGATTCAAAAAATTTCATTATTTTTTATAATATAATGTACAGACAGTTTACATAACATATAATAATACAGATTTGGAAAATTTCTGGTAGTAAATGATTTTCGTTATTTTGGTATTTTGTGTGATATCTTGAGTCCATTTAACAATAATTTTTAATATACTATTTCTTATTTTTTTAATAGGTTTATTGTCGTTTCATAAATTTATAATTTTCACTATATATAAAAATGTTATAATTCATCATAGAATCTATAAATTCATAATACACTACCCTAATTTTAAATTGATGAATAAAACATATCAGTTAGATTTTTAAAAGCATACATTATTTTTCTTGATTTATTTTTTATGCTTTGTATGTGTGATCGTTACATTTATTATAATAGAACATTTCTATACCTACCTAAATATTTACAAGTTTTAATTGATATTATGAAAGTTTTTCATTCATATTTATATGTTTATTTCAACATTACACTATTATATTATTGATACATTACATATTCACAGAATATTAGACTTTCGCGTAATTTTATTTAGGGCTATGCAGTATATAACTTTAATAATAATTAACAGATCTTCTGGCTGATTCAAAATTTGGCATCATTGTATTTTAGAGATATGACTACTCCCTTCTTCATAGATTTTGTATCTAAATTAGTATTTTGTTCTTAGGCAAGATTATATTTTTAATGCTTTTGTATTTTGTAACTATCTCTATATGTTTCTAAATCATTCCTAAATATTTGATAACATAATTTATTTATAATTGACCTCTTGTTGTTTAAAAACCAATATTTAGATTTTATAATTAATACAATCATAATATAATCACAATAATAATTAAATAATCAATTTATTTGTTGTTCATAGTTCCACCGGACATCAAAGATGAAGAAACCATATCTGACATCACTGTAAAGGAAGGTGAAAATGCTACATTGGCATGCAAGGCCAAAGGCAATCCACTACCGAGAATAACTTGGAAGCGAGAGGATGGTCATAAAATAGCTATAAGAAACAAATCGAAAAAAACATTATGTGAGCAATTACATAATTAAATAATTTTTATAAATTAATGACCTACTATTTAAATAGTGCGCTTAAATCTTTAATTCAATATTTTTTATTCTTTATTTGAAACACACTATTATATTAAATACTAATGAGCACAATACGTATATGTGATGATGTTATAGAATTACAGACATGAATAACGTGAGTAAGAAGCAATCCTTTAATGACACTAGTTTTGAGTTATTATAAATATAATATAATAAGAACATCGAAGACAATTAGAGGAGTACAAGTACAATAATAAAGTATTATTATGACGTTATATTCTTAAGTATTGAGCTAGAAATAGAATCATGAATTATAGAATATGGAATAAATTGTTTATGTAATATAGTGATAAGGGAAAAAAGGGACAGTTAATGTAATAATAACATTAGAAAAAAATTTTGATAACGTTTTTTTTTTTATTTTTAGAAATTATTTGGTAGTTAGATATTGTGGGAGTCGAAAACAACAAAGATGCATACAATAGCTTAGAAGAGTAGAGGAGTTGAAAGGAAAACAAACAAACACCGTGTGCTTTTTTTATTAGGATTATGTGGTTTGGTTGTATTATTATTTTTGGCACTTGACATGAAATTGTGAAGTTATGTGTGTGATAACCCCCACAACCATGATGTGTATTTGGCTGAGCTGCTTTTGTTTTTGGCACAGTGGTTTAAAAGGTAATCTTCTCCGCACTTGATGCAACAGAAAATGATTATTGAAGTTTGAAGTGTACATATATTTCGACAATATTGTGATTTTATATGGTATTTATATTTTGATAAGTGTAAATGTATAGCAAGAGTTTGAGTATTCTTCATTATTATTAGATTTGAAGTCTAAAAAAAAGTGCTAGATGTTCATTTTTTTACGTTTGCAATGCGTTAAACAGAATGACCTAATTTGGCTAAAGCCTTGGATATATTGGTAGTGAGAGTTGAATGATGAACTTTTTTAGAAATTATCCTATAGTCATGGTGCGTAACGTTGATACGATGAATATGTGGTAGGTAGCTGTGGTCTGTGTTTTTCACGCGATTCATGATTGCATTAATAAACTATAATTCAAGTCTGCGAGGGTGAATAATTAAAAATAAAGGTGTCGACTTACACAAAAATTCATTGGTACCTGTAAGATGTACTAAAGTGGTTTTGAATGTAGTGTGTGGGTCTACTGCATACTAAACTGGCGTATTCTCCCGCCGAGAAGTTCAGTGATAGGGCAGTGACTGTTAGAGTAGTATAAGACTTAGCATCACCTAATGATCCCGTTGATTTCCTAATCAGAGAGTTTTTAAGTCGATCTTTTGTCTCTTTTTTCCGCGATGTCTTTTGAACGTTAACAATCGAACCAGAGTTACCCATAAGTATTTAGGGAAAGAGGTGTGTTCAAGTTATTTTCCTTGACACACGATGTTGAATTTCTAATTTATTTGTCGTAAATTAAAGGCACATATATCTGTGTTTTACCTGGATTGGTTTAAGGGGTTTCTTTTATAGTAATTTAGAATGTTCTGAAGTAAAGTGTCCATCTCGCTCAGGGTACAACAGTAGATCGCTTCTCTCAATGTACCTCAGCCCTTAGGCAACGATTTTAACGGTTTAAGATCTACTATATATCACGCAGAGAACCTTTCAGCTTTTAAGTTCAAAGGCGTGTAATAAGATATTTGCTCCACAGACAACCTTCCTCTATTACACCGCAGTGAGGCTATTATTGATCATATTGGATACAGTTAACGCACTCGATTTCGTTATCGAAAGACCGCGATAACGGAGCGAAAATATCAAAGAAATTTGAGTCATAACAGAATTTATTCTAATATTTTACTTAAAATATGAAACGCAGGATAATATATTATGTGCACCCACAAATAAATATTTTTTAATTTTATTTTTATATGAATATTCCATAAACGTTTATTGTTTCATTTTAAGTATTTTTAGTTTAGAAAAGGTAGAAAAAAATTAATATGGTTAATTTTAATCTAAAATACTGTATAATACTATAGTATATATTTATGTTAGTAATCATTTTTACATCATAATTATTTCAAATATTATAATTTAATAATATTGTTAATTATTAATAATGAATCAAATACCAACAACATTTTACATTCAATTTTTATAAATATTACATTATCGTTAAATATTGAAATTTAAAATGAATTAATGAATCTTATAAGTTATAAGTAATGTTTTTGGTTTTTTCGGTTATTGTAGCTCATCAGTGTGACTTTAATGACATATAAATTAAGGATATAATTGCCTATAAATGTATGTACGATAATTCAATATTTGTTTTAGTTTACCTTAAAATTTAAAAAATAAATGGGGAAATATACGAGTATACTTCGTTATTGAGTAAGTTAATGTAATTTTAATTCAATGTAACGAAATACGATTTTGAGTGAATAGAGTCTGTCATCTCATGATGTAACCGAATAGGTATATTTTATGATATTATATTTATATTGCTGCTACAGTAAATTATTTTAACGGTAAATTTGTTTATTTTTTTTCCGAAAACATTGCATTTATTTTATCATTAATTATTAATATTATTGTAATAGTATATGTATATAGCATCTGTTATTGTTATTCACATTTGAGTCAATATCATTTTACCGTATGTAAATGGTATGTATAGGCAACAGATTAACATTATTAATCCATTGCCTGTTTAAAATGTTCATTATGTATAATCAAAAATATAATAATATATGTAAAAGCTTGAAGCCTTCACGATTAGTATTTTTGATTTACGACAAAATAATTAAAATTGTTATTCTCTGTTTAAATATTTAATTTCAACCAAATTCGAACTTCAAATATTAAAATATTTTGAAATTATTTCATATATAAAATATTTTTTTATGTACTGTACACATTTTGTGTAAATTACAAGTATTTACGGTTATTAATTTTTGAATTGCATCAAAAAGAGAAAATAGATATTATCTTATAAAAACTGGTTTCACGTAAAAATGCCCGTTTTTCTATATTTTGTTTTTCTCAATTATTAAAAAACGAACTGTGAAGTTTTTACCGTTAACTTCATAAAGTACTAAGTATACTTAATTTCATACCAGAGAATAAATTAGAGTTGAAAATCTAAGAATTTTAACTCCTTCAAATATAATAACAGAAACAACAACAAAAAAACACACATCTTTTAATTTAAATATAAGTAAATAAAAGATAATTACAATAAAATATTAAATTAAAAAAATTGATTTTTAGTATCCCAAATGCATACATTTCTTTGAACTATACTCATTAAATAGGTACTCAAGATATTGTAATTTATGTTGATTAGTATATTTTGGTATTTTTCTTCTCATTAATTTTAACATGCTATTTTTGTTTAAGGTATGTCTGTAAATGACTATTTGTTGAACTTAACGCTGAGCCTGTTTGACGATTGTATTATAACACCTAGATATTAAAAACAAAATATATCAACAATTGTATTGCATTTTTAACAGGTATATAATCGTTTTCCGTGATAATATTTGATGGATAAACAGTTTTAATTCAACGACAGTGAAAATATAATCTTACATGAGGTTTTAGAGAGGAAATTACAGTATTATGTTATATAAACAGAGCATTTATTCTCTTCCTATTTCATTTGTTTCGTTATTCATTTGACGATTGGAATCTGATTTGAATACGTATTGTAACTTGAATTTCTGTAACTTTGTAAATGTTTTCTAGTATATTAATATTATTCGGCTAATACAAGAAAATTCTATTATCATTTTTATCACACTTCAAACTAATTATACACGTATATGATTAATTTATGTTATATTAAAATACAACGTACGGGATGATCCATTTAATGTAAAACACTGATATTTTTAATTAGAAAACACTAATGTTTTTTTTTTTTTAATATTTTTTTACATCATTTTCGGGAAACAATTATATTTTTTATCATTTTTATTGTTATCAAACAGTTTTGATTTCATATTATGAAGAGAAATATTATTCGGAGTATTTTGATCCACAAAAATACAATTTTGAACAAATAGTTTATTATATCTAATAAATATTTTAACATATAAGTATTTTAAGTTTTGATGAGAAGAGTATAAACTAATATTTTGCAGAGTAAGATGTACTATTCTACTTAAATTTTGAATACTTTTATCTCATAAACTTTTTGTACAAAATTCAATTTTTGTCTATAAAAAGTACTCCGAAAAATTTTTTGATTTGAAATAAGAAATTAAAAATGCATGTTGTAATAAAAAAGTCAACCAAATTTAAATAACAACGACAAAAAATCAGAAAAATGTTACATTTAACGACATGAATTATATGAAAAATATTATTTAAAAAATATTTATGATTTTTGAAACATGAGCGTAAGCCTAATTACGTTAAACGAGTTCACCTGGTTAAATGCATTTTTTTTTTCGGATGGAATCAGGAAAGAGCTTAATTATTAATATTGTTTATTTTTTTATAAAATATTTTTTTGGAAAAGTAAATTTTTTTAAAGTTATGTAAAGCGTATGTGTTTGAACAGCTTCGATTGAAACTCTAACATAAATGTTTCAATAATTCTTTTATAATATGTTTGAAAGCATTAAATATTTAGTTACACGTCATATAATAACGAAGATACTATATTATTATATACATACAGATACCAAAATTAATGCGGTTCATTATGTTTGATTATTTTTTTCATCATTACGAGTTATTTCAATTAACTCACAACACGTAATGATGGACGTGTTTTTGTAACTATTATCTATTGCATTATTCGCGTTATTCGTTTGCATAATATAAAGTAAACCGTGTATAACGACTAACGAGTTATATACGTAGTTATTCCAATATGTTAAAACGTTTTTGGTACGAGATTGCAGGTCTATTAGCGCAACATATAACTATTATTTGAAATGCCTAGCAATATTGTATTGATTTCGCATTGTGTTCATTATTTGTTGACCAGTGGAACGGGTACGCGGAGAGCCGCTGTTGCTCAACAAAGTAGACCGCAGTCAGATGGGACATTATTTGTGCATAGCGTCCAACGATGTACCACCGGCTGTTAGCAAGAGGATCACGTTAAACGTTAACTGTGAGTATTCAGCGTCCGATCGACATCAAATCCCTTTTCGGCAAACCACAACATCGTTATCAGAAAATTAATTAAATAATTTGAATACTGGATTACGCGGTATATCCACCGTCCAGGGTCCAAACACACCAGGTGACGTTTCATTGGACTGCTGTTGACCAAATAGTTATTTACAGTGGGGTACTCGGCTGTTTTCGAGAACTTTGCCCAATTGGCAATTACCGCTAATTCAATAATAAATATTATAATATACTCAAATAACGAGGAAATATAAACAAATGGACTAGGACAATGGCGGTATATGTGCAGTTACACGAGCACGGCGAGTGGGAGTTAGGTTAACTTTTTGATGTCCAAACGAGTTGAGTATAAACATCGTCGAATCATTTTCTCGTGTTTAGAAATAAATTTTGTCCAGATTTACTAATATAAATGTATTTTCCGTTGTTCTATTTGTTTAATATAAATACGCATAGCCGTTCGGTTTATTTGTTCTCCTCGAGTTGATTTTATAAACGATAATTTGTATACACGGCGATTTATTAATAATGATACACGGTTAATGCAAATACAATAGTGTTCCTATTTCTCACGCACTTCTAAATAAGTAGTGTAGGTACTGTTTACAACATCGACAGGTGTTACATGCATTATATCAACTCTATAGTATATTGTGTATTATTTATGCAAATTAAATGTTGGGTCCACCCATTGTTAATAATTTAACATAATATGTTGTATTCCCGTTAAATATCGTACTGGATTTTTCGGATAACGTAAACAGGTATTTTTTCCGACTAATAAATATTCATATTATAATTATTATAAACTTCAAACAGTGTGTTTTTTTTTTTGTAATTAATGTATAATTTATTTTATATATTTTATTAAGGGTAGTAAAAGTAGTATCGATATATATATATATATATATATATATATATTTTAATTAAAGAATAAAAACATTTTGATGCGCTTTCAATTCTAAATGTAATGCGTTTATATATTATTGAAAAGGTTTGTCTTTTAAATGCAGATGTTTACTTAATGCACTGCAGATATTTTTATATAAGACGTCTCAACTGTGTCCTAAATATTATACTGATATATAAGAATGATGTAATGATAAATGTTTAAAATTCTGCATTTAAGTAATTCGATACTATTTTATATTTATTTTATAATTAAATAAAATTAAAAGACAACACAAGATTATGGTTTTTGAACCCAAATAAATGAAATTTAGGTCATATGTGTTACATTATTAGTATATTAGACTAATAAAACTATTTATAATACGTATAAGTGAAAAATAGTTTTGAATTATCGATAAAAATTATTATAAAAGGTGATTTATTTTTCGTACCTCCGAGACGGAAATATAATTTTATAGGTGGGACATATGGTATCCCAATGTGCCGGAAAGAGTTAATATTAACTGTTTTGTTCAATATTCAAAATATAATAATACAGACAAATGTTATTTTTTAAATTTTTTAAAATTTTTGTTCAAGTATTACAAACTATGAACTTTGACTAATTTAGTGTAAATAACTAATGCAATTGTATAATATATAATATCAAACCACTTACAAATGCTGATAAATGTTGTAATGTTAAATTGATAAAATAATCCATAAAAGTTTGATCAGATGTGTTCATTTTTTTTAAGTTTATGTACATCTAATTATTCAATATTATTTCGTTTGTATACTTTTCAGTTTCTCCTGTAGTCTGGGTGACAAATCAGATTGTAAGTGCACCACTTAATACACATGTACGACTGGAGTGTTTTGTAGAATCGTTTCCCAATTCCGTCAATTACTGGTCAAATGATAAAGGAGAAATGATTCTTCAAGGGTAAGTACTAAATGTTTATGTATATTGTTGAATCATTAACAAATACTTACTTAAAACTATACTCAAAACAGTCTAAACACCATGCTATTTCATACTGGCCAAATAAATTTTAGAAAATCAAAGTCATTATAAAATTTCTTACATAAAAATTAAAAAGCATCTACAATGTTTAAATTTTCACAATTAAACATATTAAATTTTAGATTTTGAGTGAAGCAAGAAATGTATTGATTTTACAATGATGTGTATTTATTTTTTTTTATTTTTGTGTAGTAAAAGTGCTCCGATTGTCTTCGTTAGCATCTTTTTTAATAGGAAAATGAATGAAGTATATATGAATACTGTAGGGGGTCAAAAGTAAAAAAATTTAATAGTTTTTAAAATTACTGAAAAAAAAAATTAAGGAAAACTGTAAATTTTTTCGCAATGCAACTTTTTGAAAAAAATTATTTTTATATTTTATATAACAAAAGAAATAATGACTTTTAAATACATGAAATTTTCACCAAATGTTTATATAAGCATTTTCTATACACCATATAATTTTCAAAATATTTTGATTTTTGTTGAGCTATTTATAAGTATAATAGATTTTCGAGTTTTTTTTAATATTGTCGATAAACATTTTTTCAGTTAGTCAAAAATTTTGAAAATGTTACACAAAGTTTTTCATAACTAATTGTAAATGAAAATTAAAAAAAAAAAATTAAGAGTAAGAATTTAATAGTATTTTGTAAGCATTTAAAGTTAAAATTTCGAGAAAATACGCAAAAAATCACAAAATTTTGCAGTTTCTTTTGATTAGGAAATACATAAAATTTTTTCTATTCAAATTTATGATTTGTAAATTCAGCACAACGATCTCTATAAGTTTTTCTACTTTATTAAAAAATAAAAAATACTGAAAAGTCAAAGTTATTTTTATGGGCGTTTGAAATTAGACATTGGATATTCATGATTTACTTATTTTGATGTAAATCAAAAAGGAATAATTTAAGATGTTTGACATTTTCATAAAATGTTTAAATTATCATTTTTTATACATCAAAAAAATTAAAAAATATTTTGACATTTTTTGTGCCAATTGTAGACCTAAGAAATATTTGGTTTTTCAAATTTTTTTCTTTAAATATCGGTAAAAAAAAATTTGTTGGGTCAAAATTCTTGAAAATTGAATACAAGATTCCCCAAAAGTTGTTAAAATAGCAGTTCAAAAATATTAAAAATACATACGCACAATTTTTTTTAAAATCATTTAAACTTCAAATTTTGATTGAAATTCATCATCGAACATTTTCAAATAGTTTTGTAGTTAAAAATCTATAAAATATTCAGTTTTTATAACAAAGAATTGATAATTAAAAACAAGATTTTTTGTATGTAGTTCATAGTGTAACCCAAAAATCAAAAAAATATATTAAAAACAATAATTTTTTATAGTCATTTTGTTTTAAAATTTAGACATCAAAATATCGAACATTTTCAAATTATTTTTTGGTTAAAAAATTATAAAATGATTAGTTTTTATAGCTAAGGATTGAACATTTAAAACAAGTATTTTATAGTGTAACCAAAAATTCAAAAAAATATATAAAAAAAAATATTTTTTGGACAATTAAATTTAAACGAAATTATATATGAAAAATAACAATTTTATTTATTGCGTTGTAATTTAAAAACAATTTTTGGGGGTGCTTGAATCATTTAATATACATTATGATTTTTTATACATTCAATAACATTTTCAAATGTAATGTCTTCTGCAAAAATTAATTCAACCTACTGTATTCTTAATAGTAAAATTAATTATTTTAATATCAATAATATCTTAAAATACCCTTAGTTATGTATGCTGACATGCCGTCTTCGCTCATAATCGTTTTTCGTATACAATGATGTAAATCATTGAATAGAAATTTAACACATTCATGAAAGTGACCCACTCGACACCTACTGTGCCGCAGAGCAGTACCCACTTGCCGACCTTTTTTTAATTGAAACATGATTTAATTGACACTTATACTAAATAACATTAAAATAACGGGAACGTTTCATTGTTATGTTCTTGAAATTATAAATAATAAGTAAAAGTATTATTTTTATAGGATTACTAATTACAATGTTAACACTATTCTGTACATAGTTTTTTAGTATATAAAATAATGTACAACGAATTAACAGTTAATGTTATATAAAGTACCTGTGTATATCACGACGTATAGAAACCTAATATTAAAACAAATACTTTGTTAATTTAATTAAAATGTGATGGATTGCTAGTGTGTGATACAAGTTTATATTAATTATAAAATCTATGATTTTAATTAAGGGGTTTTAAGCGTTATTTATTAGACATTACTTTGGCATAAAAAAGCTGAACAAGTTCATTTTTTTTACACGTTTCTTAAGGGTTTATGTGTAAACAAAAAATGTGTATCATTGTTATTCAACAATAGGTACTTGTAAACTAATAAAACAATTCATTACGGTATTGAAATGTATGTATGTACGTAAACTAACTGATGAAATTATTATTTCCCAGTAATTGTGATAATATATGTGTTAGTGTCAATACCGATGCTTATAATTTATCTACCTATTTGAAAAACAAAAATGTTTGCCATGGGAATACCGTTAATCAAAAACCTGATTGTAAAATGTCGAAAAACAATCGCGATTCCCAGTCTTAATTAAGCCGTTCATTTCTTTACTTACTCTTGTTTTTGAAACGGCGAAAAATAGTTAAAAGGAAAAAACTACCCTGGAGCAAATGGAAAATGCTCTGTTTGCTGGTATAATCTGTTAACAAGATGAAGATGACAGTGCACAGGGTGGGAATGTACAAATTTCTTTCTTGTTTATTATTAGTCGTTCAATAGCCGAGTCGAGTCACGTCGTACACTGCTTATCATGCAATTAATTACAACGGTCATATTTGGGGGTAAAGGCAAAGGCGGAATTAGTTATACAATCAGAATTTTCTGTCTCATCGATCATCTAAAAAAAAAATCTCTTTATTGAAAAATTCAATAAAATATCTGTCAATATTTTATATAATCACAAAAATAAGCTGAAATCATGGCATTTTTACCATTATATTTGAATTATGTATTCATTTAAAAATCAAGCTCGATTTATCAGGTATTCAATATACTCTTTTGACATGATTTATGGAAAAAACTAGTAGAAATATATTTGGTGACCAATTGACTAAACTTTTAAAAACTATATTTTTGATATTATAATTCATTAAAATATAATTTAACAAATTGTCGAATAACAGTTATGAATTAAATATAATTTTACATAACGTAAAATTAAAACTGTTCAATTTTAAATATAGTATAACGGTATTGTTAATAATTTAATATAAATATTACACCTATATTATTGTTATATATAATAGAACACAGCATAATAAGTAATGGTAAATTTTAATTTATGCTCTGATATTTTTTATTAATTATCAGGTTTAAATAATTAAATATTTATAAAAGTGGAATAGATTAGCACGGTATAATTCCCAAAATTGTAATGCACTACTTCACTTAAACTTTAAATGCTCTTAATTTATAAATAATAAATTATTCGTGGAATATATAAATATATATCTATATATATAAAAGAAAGTCGTGTTAGTTACTTCACTTATAACTCAAGAACGGCTGAACCGATTTAGCTGAAAATTGGCAGGGAGGTAGTTTAGAGCCAGGAGAAGGACATAGGATACTTTTTATCCCGTTTTTACGAAAGAAAATTTTGGAAAAACTCTATCCCGGGAGGTGCTCAAATAGGGATTTTGAGATTTACGATGGAAATATTTGTTTATAAATGGTTGCTATACCACCAATCTCTGTTTATTTATAAGGTTGTCAAAGGTTACACATTTATAACTATTATAATTAGTAAGAATACATTATCATATACATATTTTTGTAAATAAATTTATTGAAAAAAATAAATCTTCGACA
>JACXSJ010002167.1:0-36566 GCA_014851325.1 Pentalonia nigronervosa | reverse complement strand
GAAAATGAACAGACAATTAATATTTTCCCTAATGATAAAAAACTTAGTCACTATAATTGAGAAATAAAATACAAAATATTGTAAATTGTAAATTGTAATCAAACAACTAAAGGGAATCCAAAATTATTGAAAAACCAAAATCGACGTACATACATAATTTTTTTGTAAATAATCGTCGGCTCAATAAAATATTAACATTTGATGTTACGACTTTGTAGACATAACAACTTAACAATCATATAATATATATTAATTGATTCATTAAATTAATTATTTTAATGAATACTGTAAAAATCACAAAAAATCGTATTAATAGTATGTCACATATCATAAATATTCTTATAAACTGTTTTATGCAATAAAAGTTGTGATTTGACACAGGATAGGTCTATTCAAGGGAAGAACCTTAATATTTAATACATAATGTAATTTTGTAGTATAAAACAGGAGTATATCTAAACTTAATTTTTGTATTATCAAAAACACTAAATTTTATTTCATTATCTGTAGCTGAAGGAGAATATTTTTTTAAAATTTCAACGCGTGGTTATGAAATATTTTGAAATATAAATAAAAGTAAATATACTATGAAGTGTATTGAATCACGTTTATGTAACGTACATATTGAAATTTAATAACGATATCATATGCACAATACCAAAAAAACGTATCAAATTCATCGTCGCTTTTCGATGTAGAAACAACGCAAAACTATAGTTCAGTTAACATAGTAACTTTTCCATCAACGCTGAGAGTTTATTTTTAGATATACCACTATGTTTAATGTTTTTAGTTCACTTGAGTGAACCTTGCGTGCACTAATTCAAATTATCCGAACACGCAGATCATTTTAGGAGAGTATCTTCAGAGGGTTTTAGCGATCAACCCATAGAATTGATAATTTTATAATATAGACAATATCGATAACAATTACGATATTATTTCAATTAGACGTCCAAAACGAAAAAACGTTTTATTGTTCTACGCTAAAACAGTGAACTTGCGCTGATTACTTGCAAGAAATCCATCAACGAACAATAGCAAAAACACCTTTTGAACCCATCACTGTAACCCAAAGTCGAGATTTGTTATAATTTTGTAAAGCGCGCGCATTTCTACGGTTGTTTGTGCAATTTTTAGGAAGTATGAACAAATTGTTTATATAAAATCCTCACGTATAATGTATACATATGTATACATTGTACGTGGGGATTTTATCATTGAGAACATTTTTTGGATTTTAAGTAAAGCGACAGATGTATTGATTTTTAATGATTTATGTTTTTTTTTATTATTATTTTTGTATCTGTCATCGCCTTTAGAAGCAGTTAAAACGTTAAACTTTTAGAGTAATTTCTGGCTGCGAATTGGATCTTGTTAATAATTTGTCCGGTGGGTCTCGGGAGGGGGGGGGGTCAAAATTAAAAAAATTCCATGAATTTACTTTTCAAAATATCTAACTGAGAAAATTAAAAACAATTAAGAAAAAACGGAAATTTGTACGTAAAATCAGTTTTGACAGAATCAATTTTGTTTTTTGTTGTAATTTAAAAATGTTATTTGTTTGGAATTAAAACTTGTATGTATAATGAGTATTAATATATTTTAGTGCCCATACGTTTATACACTATTAAATTTTTAAAACATTTAGATTAATAATTAATCTATTGTCTACATTTTATTCCATGAACGTATTCTCACCGCTGTTCTACGGTAAATACATAATGACTAATGGCTCATATGTTAACAATAAAAATAAATTATATTCAGTTTTCCTATTGTACTGATAATATAATAAATGTAAAAATGTCGGTACAAATTAATTTAAACTAACGTAGGTGCCTATTGCTAATAGGTAATAAAATAAATTGCTAAAATAGCAACATAAATAGGTACATCATAATATTATACTTACTTTGTAGTACACAGGATGACAGACCATCTCCGCTCAGAATCGATTTTCGTATGTAACGATTTATCATTGGATTCAAGTTTAACACATCCATTACAGGTGACTTACTCAATGATGAGGTATACTCGACACCAGCTGTACAGCAGAACGGCACCTACACTTGTTCACTTTTGTTAATTTGCGTCACCGTAAAGGACGGATCCAATTCCAGTAACGAATATGAGACGTATAATAGGTCTGGCGAAGATGTTAAATCCGCAATCAGTGAGACGATAATAATGCTTTAATGAGCAGGGTGTCTACCACCTACATTTCAGGACGGACGAGAGGAAAAAAAAATATCGCCCGTGTTTGTGTGTTATAATAAATTAAGAACGTCCCCAATGGCCCAGCGTATTCTGATATGCTACGGTGGTGGTAATAATAAAAATATATCACCACGGCCAGTATAATTGTGAATTGCGAAAACGAGAGGAAACAACAATCAAACGAATGTATTATTATTACAGCGTTAACGATATACAGGGTGATTTGTCGAGCGTGCACACCACCGTGTCCCGATATCAATAATGAACTTATTAAAATTCTGATCATCGGAATTGAACTTACTATATTTGGACCATATTTTCAATCATTTGAAATTTTTATTTCTATTTAAAAAAAACGCTCGTTTCACTTTCGGTTTAGTGGATACATCAACATTAGAAAATAAGTCAATTGATCAATAACACACAAGGAAAACGGGCGATTGACGTTGACGTTATTATACCGCCACAGAAGAGTCTATAAAAAAACCGAAGCGTACGAAAACACGGTTATGTTAAACTCAAAAATTAGAATTGAAAATAATTATTAACCGTTCGGATGGAACGCGGCGGCGAATCACCCCGTACAAAACGACATGGCGGCGATGGCGGTCGATGGGAAAAGAGGAGAGGCGGCCGAGAGACGACACACGACCGTTTGATGAATAATCGCCTCGTTTTGTTGCGACGTAATTAAACGCCGGCGTCGAATATATCGTGTGCGATTTTCCGGAAATTTCGGTCGCGCGTCCGACACAACAATAAAACACGCGACCGCGCGGGGGACGGCCGGCTGGTCGGCAGTCGCGCCGCTCACGCACATATTTTCACGCCATTAACCACGCGCCGCCGTCCGAATGCTCGGCGCACACAATGCACACACGCACATAAATGTGTGTGGTGCGCGTGTTATACGATATTATATCGGCGACGTATGTCGTTATTGTTGTTCGTATTTATATATAATATTATATATATATATGTCGTGCGCGGGCGTGAATTGCGGACGCGCAAAACCGTTTTAACGCGCGTCGCGCCGCCGGTCGACCGTCATCATTCTTCTTCCGCGGTGCAGTTAGCCGCCGCACTTTTTATTTATTTATTTTCATTTTTTTTTTTTTTTTTTTTTTTTATTCTGTTCTCGCCACATGTCGTTACGGCCCCATTATCGTCGTCCGTATAATAATAATAATAATAATAATATGTTATATATTATTATGACGTACGACGGCGCCCGCGCGTGTATCATACACTATCGAGTTTATATATATTATTATTACATTGTCGCGCGATAACTCCAACACGCGGGCCCAGAGGGTCGGAGAGGGTTGGAAATCGTCTGTTAAACGATGGTTTTATATATGATATACGACCTGCACCTTTCGGCCAAAGCTATATATATAGTACATATTATTATTATACTATGTATAATATTATCAAGGTTTCCCGTATATTATTATGATGGCTTCGAATATCTCTTGGTCACGACCACCACCGCCCACCCCGGATCACGTGTTTGTTTACCTACCTCGTTCCGCGGATCTATGCGGAATATCCGGAAAAAAGCACGCAGTACCTAAGCATACCTGCTGTGCACCTACCGAGGTGATGCGGTAAAATAATATTACGTTATCCAAACAATCCCGATTTGAAGTCGCAATTTTTAATAATCACACGTGTTATAAGTATAACGGAGTCACTGATTGTTTTATTAACCAACAACGTGACATCCCTATTGCGAACCGAAAGACAACTTTCTTATTATTGCGTCGTGTGTTTGTATATTCTGTAAACATTAAACAGTAATATTGTACAATAATTAAAATAGCCTAATATTTATAATAATTATAATATATTGTGTTATTAATAATAATAATAATAATACTCGTTACAAAATGACCACTACGTAAATAAATCAAATGAGTTATTCAAAATTACTCAAACACTTTGTGTTTAAAATAAAATATAACGAAGATCAAATATTACTTTTATGAGCATATACATATTCTATAAAAATCTTTAATACTAAATTTATGAGTTTATGACTAACAAAAAGTTTGTCACTGAAAGATATGTAAATAATGTAGCAATAACAATAAGAGCACATTTAATATTTTTAATAAGTAAATATGTACAAAAAATAGTAAAAAAATTGAATTGATTTTTTTAAATTTTTTTTTAATGAAAAAATAAATATTATTATGATCTACGTATTATCAGTGTCTTAAAAATGTTTATTCGCAATAACTCATAACCATATCCAATGATGACTTTAAATACGAGAAACAAGCTTATACATATGATCATAGAAAAAAAAACCTTATAGTTTAGTGTTAAAGTTGGTTGGTACATAGGAACAAAATACAATATTTAAAAACACATTTTACTGGTACTTATTTCACAGCATCTAGTTTAATTTACTTTGATTCAAAAGTATACATTAAACTTTATATCGTTTGGAAAAACTTTACATGAAAATGCTTATTCATGAAGAATTGTTCGATTTACAATACTTTGTTTTACTGTTAGTCTTATACAAGCTCATACGAGACTACTCAAAGCATATGATACACCTACTAAGTACTTACAATACTTTACAAAATTCATGGACCATTAAAATAACATGCATTAAAAAAATATAATAATATACTATAATGTAAAATTGATGGTTAAAATTATGTTTTATTTTGCAAAATCGTTTTCTATGTGCAATTAATTATATTATTATTTTAATGATACATACCTACATAAATAGTTATGATATTAGAAAATTAGCATACGTCAATATTTGGTATAATTTTATGAGATAGGTATCAATATATAATGCATTACATTTTTTTCTCCCTGTCTATAATATTTGGAAAAAATTAGTTAAGAACATTTTTTTACGCCTTTGAGTTTATTTTAATGCTACGAATAATTATTAAAAAAATAAATAAATAAATAAAGTACGTACTCATTGTTCTAAATCATTGCTTAAAATGTTATTTATATTTTCATTATTAAAGTAGATACCTTAGTAATAAAACGATGTCAAAATATTTATCTAAACTATTTTTTTTCAAACTTTTGAAACCAATAATTGTTTTTCTTCAATACTTATCATTGGTTTTTAGATATAATTAGATTTTTTATGGTTAGGTAATGACTAATGAATTATGATAATTTAGAATTTAAAAGTCGTTGAAAATAAAATATTTAAGCAACCCTATATTGACTTTGTATTGTTTAAATAATGGTATACATATTTGTATGATAAAATCAAACTTTAATCCGTTTTTTCATATAAACAAAACAAAAAACAATTTTTTTAATGTCTAGATAGTCTTTAAATTTTTGTTATACTTCTACTAATAAATCCACCATAAATCAAAGGTATTGTTTATTATTATTAGTTTTAATTAAGGAAATGGATTTTGATAATTATAGTTTTATGTATAATTTAAATACAATATAATACGAATATAATAGTATTTCTGAGTTATGAAAGCTCATTAAAATATAATCTACAGAACATTATAGATAAATTAGACGGAAAATAAATAATTGAAGTTTTTTTTGAGATAAAATTATTCTGTACAAACTTTTTATTTATAAAGCACCAAAAGTAATTCCATTTTCATTTTTTTCAAATGTAAAAATGGAAAAAAAATTTCTTTCCAACCATTATATTGTATTATTATAGTATAAGGATTCCTTATACTTTAAAGCAAGAAAACAACCTTTTAAGATATTAAAACTGTTTTTGCTATTTACTTTTAAGTGCCTATCTTTGTAGGTATAAGAATAATATAAAGAAACGAATTGTATTTTGTTCAAACGGTATACTTTTTAAAGCCACTTATTAACTTCTTTTATTTTTATTAACACTGTTTCTATGTTATTTGCATACTACACTAAATAAAATTAAAATATGTATTATGTTTATCTTATGTTAACCTCAAAAATTACTATTTTTATTCAAAATAATGGCAGTAAACATTATTTAATGAAGACAACAAAATATAAGTATATGTTTTGCATAAAAATATTATTTTTGAACATGTTTAATATATGTTTTATTCTATAAATAAAATAATATAGTAATAATAAAAAAATCTTTTTTACATTTATAAACATCAAGGGAGTTTTCAACTTAAACTAAAATATCCTCTTCTTTAATTTATGTAATTAGTTAACATAAAAAATAATATTCATCTGTTATAATAGAAGAGTATATAAGAGAGGTAAACAGGTGTTTACTAAATATTATGATAAAGAATAAAATGAATATTATAAAATGCTAAATTAATTTTTATAGATATAATCTACAATATAAAATTATTTAATTTTGTAATATAATGTGTATTGATTTTAAAACCAAAAATAAAATTTCTCAATATTAAATATAAATTATATAACCCGATGGTTTATAAACTTATTAGTGTCTGTAATTTTTCCGGAATTTTATTAATTTTAAAGTTCTGACAATATTTTTTTGTTTCAATTTATAACTAATAAAAATGCATTAATTATAATAGTATGATATTTTGTGTATGATAAAAAAGATTAGTGTACTCTTTCGGTATTTTAACAGGGCTTCTGGTATTATGAAAGTTGAAAAATTAAAGAACACTGACCTGATCTATCGTGATTTGTGAATGTTTCTGTATATTGATTAATGAATAAAATGTGTACATACAACTTATCTTATTTTATATATGGATAATGGATTAAATACACAAATGAAATTAAATGTACATCTAATACGTATATATATATATATATATATATATATATATATATATATATATATATAATAAAACAATCTAACTATTGCAACTAATAATTCAACAATATTTAGCATATTTATCATAAAGTAATATTGTCTTAAACAATTATAAATATGCAACTTAATTTTACTTTAAAATGTCTTTTTTCGTTAGTTAACTAAAATGTTTCAAATTCATAAATATGTAATAAAACAATGATAACAATTCTTGTATTCATACATACGTACATACTATACAGTCATATAATACAATTACACATTTATATTATTTAACTTTTGTTTTTTTTTTTTTTATGATTATTAGTAATAAATCATTTACATACTTATACTGTACGCACATACAAATTATATAATATTGAAATGTTGGGTTTTTATTATATAATATAGTATTTCCGTGAGATACAAATTATTGTTATCAAGTAATGATATTCTCCGTATTTTAGTAGTATTAAAAAACTAATATCAATATATGAATCTCTTTTACGGTATTTAAGTTTTACTGTGATACACATTATGCACACTATTATATACCAATTGTACCATTATACCTACACATAACACATATCAATATGCATCGTTTGTTCTTTATTTTTATGTAAGCCAGCACACGTGTTTATCTAACTATTTTGTATCACTTTAATATATTTATAAATATAATCATTCGGCAGCAACAAATATATGTTAAATATAATAGTCTCGTTTCAACATTAACTTCGTATATTACTATAAGGTTATTGGTAATTGGTAGAGTCAAATATATATTGTTCTTGCATCTTATTATAATATAAATAAAACTACAAGTACTTGATACAAATAAGTTTTTTTTTGTAATCTACAATTAGAAATTTAGATGTCGTTGATAAATCATATCATAGATAGATAACGTTTAACAGTTACGGGAACATACCTATCACATAGATTATTACTTCACAATATCGGTAATACTCCAGTAACATTAACTAACTTATACATTTTAACTTGACACGACTTAGTGTATCTATAAAAAATCACTGCAGTATCCAATAGTTCAGCTTTATAAATAGTAATAAATCCGTTTTATATTTTGTTTTTTTGAAAACAAACCTATTTAATTAATCATTTAAACCAATAAATTGTTATTTTTATGATTATTTACGTATTTTGTTTTAGGCCAAAATACTATATAGAAGAAGTTAAAAACAACTACAAAGTAAATATGTATCTCAATATTCAGAATTTGGATATAAATGATCTGGGAACGTACAGATGTTTAGCGACAAATTCTATGGGACATGCGAATAGTTCAGTACGAGTATATAGTAAGTTCACAGAATAATAATTGTATTGTTATTACCTAGATATATTTTATTTAACAACAAATTTGTGTTTGAAGTACCTAACTGTATTGTTACATGTAAGTCTTAAACATATTAAAAAAAAAAAAAAAAAAATGACTGGGAAACAAATGATTTAATAGGTTCATAGTTAGTGAGTTTGATATGTAATATTATATTTTGAAACGAATTTGATGTCCTTCGTGAATAACACGAATTTTGTTCGAGTTGCTAAAACACAAACTAATTGCATAATTTTTCTGTTTTGTATGATTCGTAGTTTGTGGACGAAATTCTGCAATCGGATTAATATTTTCACTATAGCACGTAATTCATAATATTGTGCAGTCTGATTAAATAACTATTTAAAAGGGCTGCTTGTTTTTATGATATAATAATATAATACAGTTATGCCCCGCATATTACTTACTTCGACCCTTTCTATTGTTCATATCCACAATATGTATTAGCATAATTTAACTAACCCAGGTAATTGATTTTTATTATAATTTCAACATTGCGTTTTCTATATTAAAATATCCAAGATCATTATGGCATAATAATTAATAGTGTTTTGCGTTTACAGTACCGTCATAATAATACACATATCATTATAATACTGAATTAAAAATTTTTGAAATATGCCAATAATAAAACGCCTCAAAGTATTATGTGAACACATGTACTTATGCGAAATAAGGGGCATATATCATTATGTCATTAATATTTCGCGTATTATAATGTTATTTGAGAATTAGAAATACAGAGTATATCAGAAATAACTAGCAAGTATTGATGTAATAAACTACGAATATGCAACAAATGTTGATCCAATGAATATAAATAATATTTTTTTATTATCTTTTTTTTTATCAATTATTATGGTTTGAAAAAAAAATGTAAAAATATATTGATTAAAATGAAGTTCACAATATATACAATTGGCGTAGTGTACTCTCGTAGAACCTAATTATACCGAAGAGGGGTACATAATATAAATTATTCGATCTGTTTCACATTGGCAAAATATACAAATAGATGAAACGTATTAAAATATTTGGGACGTTAAATTCATATACTATTACAAAATACAGGTAAGAACTATACCACATGTACGTGGGGTCTAATATGTCATTACTCGTAAGTGTCAGTGGATAAACTTCGCCATACAATAAGCCGTATTTATTTTTTTTTGCGGATAGCATCTATCAGAATTATACTAATTCCTTTGCAACTAATGTATACTGAGTACACTTATATCCGAGTTTCATGACCAACGTGGTATTTTATTTTATTTCTGATATGTAATACGCCAGGGTATGGCTCGTTAAACGCATTTAAAACACGCTTTTGTAAATAAATATATTATATATATATATATACCAGTACCTATATACTACGGACGCGTGATTTGTCTCACCGAAAGTTATTTTTATTTTTTTTAACCGTAAACCTACGATACAAGTTTTAATAGGCAGTATATACTTTGGTGTACGTTTTTTTCCCTATACCTGGTTGTTTTACGGGTTAACCCGTACTTTATTTATGTCAATAGCGTGATTATCATTAAATTAATTAGATTTCGACTTGGTAAAAAATGACTATTTTTCTTTTGGTCCAACGCCAAAGCTCGTGACGCGAGGAATTAAGTGAAAAAAAAAAAAAAAACAGCGGAACCGATACAAAGAAATATAATATCTGAAAGCAGATTTTGTCCGTTTAAACCGTGTATATTTCGGTGTTTTGTACTCATTTCATTAATTTACGAACCACTGAGCCTAATTATTTCAAACATACTAGAAAATATTATCAGAAATATTATGTAGTTTATAATTTCGTAAAAAATTATATTAATTGCGGTAGATAATATAGAGTCATAGAATAAAATGTGGTAACTTTTATGAGTAAAAATATAATAATTAATAACCCCGACGACGGCCGTGTTCCTTGAACGGACTGCCCACTAATCCGTATCTTTTCAATGTTTCCACCACTGTTAGCATGATCACTCGGTGGGGATGCTAGTGCAAACGTCGGTGGTGGTCCCGCGATGGCTTCATTACTCATTGGCCATTAGTCATTTACCTATTCGTGAGTTAGTCTTTTGTGCAATCACACTGTTGCACGTAATAACTACCTATACAAAATAATATTATATAATGTTCAACAACTATTCCAATACATATAGATACACGGTTCGGTTCTTAACGATTTTTATAGAACGAAGTATATAATATTTGGAAAAAATAAACACAAATTAGTGATATCACAACAAAACCCTCTACTTGTTGTACTGTGTAAAAAAATGCTTAACCAAAAATAATATTAGGTACTCAATACAGTAATTATTTACTCGACAAGAATATTCTTACAATAAATATTTTAGGTGTTTACCTCACAGTTCTATATCTCTGTTGATCTGTTATCGTCTTGTCTAATAAATAATTGCAACGTTGAGTAAGTACCTAATATTTTCGATTTACTTAGACTTTTTTTTCATACGAAATAGTGCAAGATTTTTTTTGTGATTATATTAATATCCGTTTACCAAAGATAAATATAATAACACTTGACTATTACTAGGTATTCAGTTTTTTAGGTGGATTATATGTAAGTTACAAATTGATAATAATGTAAGGTGAAATAATTAAACATTATTTTATCTAGGTCTATATTTATCGGTAGTTGTCACTAGTTATATTATTATTACAAATAAGGAAATTTGAACATTATCTTAAGCTAAACATTTTAACAAAATACGGAGTATAATGTTCATAAAAAAAATAAATAAAAAATGGTTTAATACGCAGAATTAAGTACCTACTGAAATGTGTTGTATAAAAATACAGTTTTATTTAAAAGTTAATTCAATAAATCTTCATATTTAAACTATTTTTCATTTTTATTGGCATTATTACTTTAAAAGTATATGGATTTGAAGGTAATAATAAAAGTCATAAAAAAAATGAAAGTTTTAGCATATTATAACTTGAGTTTAAGTATAAAGCTAATATATGTGAATTTAATGTGTTTGAAATACAATTTAAAATTCTTTATCCTTAGTTACAATTAACATTTGTGTATTTTTAATCTTAATTAACATGTTATATTCATTATGTTTGAATTATTAGTAAATCAAATCGTACAAACGATAACTTTAAAATAGTACATTACAATATTTAGATTGTTTTTGTATGATAATGTATAATTTTAATTTTAACAATATATGACGTATTATACTACAATGTCAATACTTGTTTTTAATTTTAACTCTCAAGTGAAGCGATGAATATCTCAATTTTACATTGATGTGTGTTTTTATTCTTGTGTCTGCAGTGTCTATTAAACAAAATTAATTATGATAAATACCTATACCAACAAGATCGAATCCGCATATATATGAAATTTTCACTGAATTTTTTCTTAGCATTTTCTATACACCATTATATTTTCAAAATAATTTTAGTCTTTTTAAACTATCTAAAACATTTTCAATTTTAAATTATTTTTAGTTTTTTCCTATAAAGATTGATAAAAACGTTTTTCTTATGTTAATCAGCATGAAAATGTAGTACAAAGTTCCTTATATTATGTTGTTTTAACAGCAGTTCAGAAATATTAAATTATTAAAGTTACGTAGTCATGGTTTTTATTTAATAAGCATTTAAAGTTAAACATTTTGCAAAATGCATCAAAATTACGAACATTTTAAAAATATTTTATAGTTAAAAATGTATAAAATGTTAAATTTGTATAGCTTATGATTGAACGTTTAAAACAAGATTTGTCAGACGTAGTCAATATTGTAACAAAAAATCTAAGTAATATATTTACTCAATTATTTTTATAGACATTTTGTTATTTTTTGTAGTTGTTCAAAAACATAATTCGTTCCCACTTATAAAATTACAAAATTTACAATTTGCAATGGCATTTTTAAAATATTTAGATTAATTTTAAAATATTACTTGTTTATACCACCATGAACCTATTCACATTGTTATACGCGATAAGATATGGTGTTGACTCAAAAGTTAATAAAAATATTATAATTTGATAGAAATATAAACTATAGTGAAATAAATAAATATTAATAATATATCAAAATTAAATCAACTTCTCGTTGTACTAATTAAAAAATAAGTTACATTAGTATTGATATCAAAAAAAAAAAATAATAATAATAATAATAATAAAATATACTTAACATAGGCTGGCAGACCATCTCTGCTCAGCATCGTTGTTCGTATACAATGATATAGCATTGAATTCAAATTAAACATATCAATTACAGTAATCCACTTGATGCATACTGTATAGCAGAGCGGTATCTACTGCTCACTTTTTTATATTGTCTTTTTTTTTTTTTTTAATTAACGATATTAATATTATGGTAATATTGTATTTAAATAATGCAATATGTTATACAAAAATCTCATAAAAACTGCAATACATTTACATTTAATTTATTTGTAGGTATAGATAATCTTTAATAAAATGTAATTATGACAGCATGAAATAATAATAATAATTGTTAAACGTAAACAATATAAACACAGATATACGGTATGCAACAATGCACTATGTTTATGTGTTTCCGAACAAAAGTTATAATGGTGTTATGAAGTTCAAACGATTAAGGTTTGGAATGTGTTTTTGAAAACAAAATAACAATGATTTTAGAACCCGAGTGAGAAATAAACAAAAAAAAAGTACGGTGGGCTTTTAACGATAATGAGTTCCAATATTCGCAGCGGGTAATAATCTACACCTGGTAGGAGCCTAATAATGTCGTTGCGTGCAAGAACGAGGAGGGCCGAATCGCCCATAGGAGTTTTTGGCAAATGGTCCAAAACCGTTTATTGGCCATCGTATATTTCTATTGAACATTTAGTCGTAAAAAAAAAAAATAACGATGAAACGAAATCCAATACACATTGAAACCCAAAGACGGAAAATAAAATGTTTTTTACATTAGTTTGAAATTCAGAATTTATAAAATATAGTTATTTCTGAATCCTGATAAATATAAAATATTCGATACAACTTGAAAATTCATAAGATGTAGCATAATTGATAGTGTATTGGTAAGAGGTATAACATATTATTAAACAAGCCTGTAATGTTTTGTTTTCAAAAATATCTCCAATTTAAATTCAAAATACCTTTTTACTTAACTCTGCATTACAATTTAAAGTTAATACTACCATTATACTCTGTATAATTATAAAAAAATTAAAGAGGTGTTATAACTTATAAGTTTTAACAATTAATTAATAAGTAATAGTTATTAATAATAACTATAATTTATAGTTGTCATATTAATAATTAAAAAATAAATATTCTACTTATTTATTCGATGGTCACTATTAGACCATTGGGGTATTATTAGTTTTGTTTACAGAAACATTTAAATTTAAACAGAATATTACTCTAAACTCATAATGATAATTAAATATCAATTTGTGTATTATGTTTAATGTATATTTTTAATCTACTTAATCGAAATAAATTAAACCAGTTATTACGACTGTAAATACAAAATTTTAATTTGCATTAACGTTTAATTTGAATTCATATAATTCATATAATGAAAAAAATATACATACATATATATACATATATATACACACGTCATATTTACTTAGAATGTGTATTTAATGTATATAGTATATATAATATATATATATATATATTTATACGAGTATATTTAGCTATTTATTAAGACAGGGGATAACAGTTTGTTATCCTTTGTAAAGTGCTTTTCAACAAATAAAAATGTCTCGGTTGAGTTATACTATTTTTTTCATTGGATTTTTTATTAATATTTTATTTTTTTCGTGGGCGTCCATTCTAAAATTACCCGTCTAGGGATAAATGACGCGTGACCCCTCCGGCTGACACATGGTAGCATTATCACACAGGTGCTGGTAATATCCACCGTTAGCCAAAGCCAGCAGTGCTATACAAATACGACAGGCCCATTATCATAATATCCACACTCTGCATGACACATTCGTGGTGCATGGGTGCAGAAAAAAGTGTAACGAGCACCGATTACGCTATAAATTTAAATTTCACGCAATGCCCTTCTCGTAATCCGTTTCCGTATCGTAATAATATGATGAGTATTACAATTATTATTATGTATAACTTTCTATTGCCCTATTAAGATATATGTACATTATAATTAATATTATATCGGTGAACACTGGACAGTGATGGAGCTCAACATGTGGCTATGTGAGGTTCTACACGACAAGCTTTTGGAAATTGTTGAAGTATTATGTTATCACTTTTCGCACATTTTTAAACGGCCTCGTGTAGTAGTTCAAAAATACATGAACTTAATAAGATACGTTATATGGAATATACCTAAAACTTATGCCAATGTATAACAATGGTATCGAGTATGTTTATGATGTTTAACATATTTTAGCTCATATTGGCGTTAGTTGCATTGCACTTATTTTTGGTGAATTTTTTTCGAGTTTTTGGCTACCATATCTTGCTAATATATGTATATTGTACACCTTCGTATTATACTGTTTGTAATGAAAATCAAACATGGTGTCGTTATATATTCAATCGCTGTATTTTGTTCTGAGGTGTGATTGACGGATCACTAAATCTGATAGATATTTTCAGGATCTCCTGAGCAGAGTTGATAAGCTGCATTTATTTCAAAATACTCGCTGGATTAAATCCATTTGACAGTTTTAATCACGCTTCGTGTCAAGGGCTTACATTTATGAAGGTTTTAGATTCTGAACGGAGCGACGAATGTATTGATTTTACAATGCTGTGTGTTTCTTTTTTATTTTTTGTGACTGTCATCACGTTTAGTGCAGTAAAAGTGCTCCGATTTTCTTCATCAGCATATTTTCTGATAGAAAAGTGAATCAAGTTAGTATTTTGGGGGGTCAAAAGTAAAAAATGCCCGATAGTTTTTAAACAAGCCGGGAAAAACAAATTAAAAAAACAATTAAAACAACGGGAATTTTTTCGCAAAGCAAATTTTTAACAAAATTTAATTTTATTTTTGATATAATAAAAGAAATAACGACCGTAAATACATGAAGTTTTTACCAAATGTTTATATAAGCATTTTTTATACACTATAACATTTTCCAATTGTTTTGACTTTTGATGATCTATTTATAAGCGTAATGAATTGTCGATTTTTATTTTTTATTATTGCCGATAAAAATTTTTTCAGTCTGTCAAAAACTTGAAAATATAATACAAATTTCTTTATAACTTTTTGCAAGTGAAAATTAAAAAAAAATTGAGCATAAGTCTCTAATAGTTTTTTATAAGCATCTAAAGTTGACGTTTCGAAAAAATACGTAAATATCACGATTATATTTTTGCAGTTTTTTTTTTTTTATTAGGAAATTATCATTTTTTATACACCAAAAAAATTAAAAAATAATTTGACAATTTTTGAGCTAATTTTAAGCCTAAGAAATATTTAGTTTTTTCAAATTATTTTTCTTTAAATATCGATAAAAAAAAATTGTTATGTCAATATTCTTGAAAATTAAAAACAAGATTCCTCAAAAATTATTTAAGTAGCTGATCAAAAATAATAAAAATACATACTCACAATTTTTTTTATAATCATTTTAACTTCAAATTTTGACCGAAATTCATCATCAAACATTTGCAAATAGTTTTATAATTAGAAATGTATAAAATGTTCAGTTTTTATAATTAAGAATTAAAAATTTAGAACAACGTTTTTCGTAAGTTTTTAATCGTGTAACTAAAAAAAAAAATAATATATATATATATATATATATATTAAAAAAATAATTTTTTGTAGATATCTGAGATTTAAAATTTAAAATTTAGACGAAATGAGATATTTAATTGAATGAATGATGTTATTTATTTCGTTGTAATGTATAAACAATTTTTGGGGGTGCTTGAATCATTTAATGTACATTATGATTTTTTATACATTCGATAACATTTTCAAATGTAATGTCTTCTGCAAAAATTAATTCAACCTACTGTATTCTTAATAGTAAAATTAATTATTTTAATATCAATAATATCTTAAAATACCCTTAGTTATGTATGCTGACAGGCCGTCTTCGCTCATAATCGTTTTTCATATTCAATGATTTAAATAATCATTGAATACAAATTTAACACATTCATGAAAGTGCTCCACTCGACATCTGCTGTATAGTAGAGTGGTACCCACTTGCCAATTTTTTCTTTTTGATTTTTTTTTTTTCATATGAGGACGTTATCACATTGAAATTATTGAGACTCGTGATATTGCACGTTTATAATACATTTGTAAAACGTTAAAAATAAATCATTGTTCGCTTTTTTTGAATTATATGCGTGTAGCTATTAAGCAATATTTAACTATACTGTATTATATGTTAACTCAAATGTCAAAGCTATAATATGTTACTATAAATATGTTTAAAATTTAAGTAAAACACAATTAATAAGCAGTTAATTTTAATTTGATAGATATTTTGATAGTCCTATATTTTCATATAAATTACTCAAGATACTTTATTAAAAAAAAAATATCTTAAACTACATTTATTTTATCTAAAAGTAGTATGTCTGATTAAATTACACTTTAATCAAGTTCTCATTTCATGAATATAACAAAAAAAAAAAAAAAATAATAATAATAATAAATAAATAAATTGATGTTCAAACCGTTTTTCATTTTTTATTAGAAACTAGGAAAGTAACATAAATACGACATACACACAAATACACAATATACATATTATATTCTTTATTTATTTCAAACAATAAATAAAATTGGCCAAGTTGAAAATAACATTATAATTTATGAATACCTAATAAGAGAAAATCCATCATTTGTGAGAACTTTAATTTCTAAATTACATTGAGTATTTTATTATGGAAAAAAATTTAAAATATATAGATTTTATATTCCATTTAATTGGTATTCATTGTGTACAATTATTTATATCAATTCTTAATATATTTATTTTTAATGCCTATTCTTATTGAAGTATAAAAATATTTTGTTAGTTATTATAGACGCTTTACATTGTTAAAATATATTCTAATAATATGATTCACATCAACAATATTTTTATTTATACATATTATGTTTTTATGGGTAAACGAAAAGTTGTTTCATCTATTATCGAGTATTTTGACAAATTAATTACTTCAAACTATTTTCATAATTTCTCAACCCTAGGAGTATAAGAAAGTATGTTTTGCTTTTCGAAATAACCCTTTAGTGCAAGTGTCCAACTTTCAAAACATGACAATAATTGACGGTTCATACCAATGATTAATTAAGTTTGTTATGAAAGTTTTTTGTGGCATTTAAGTAATTGGCAAGTGAAAATTAGGGGCTTTTTTTTATAGTTAATTGATTTTATTTTATTTTATTGTTTAACCATTGACACTGCATCACTGAAAAATTAACACATTCTTGATATATTATAAAATATATAGGCTAATATATATATATAAATGTTGAATAAAATGTAAAATTATCGCTCCAAGACTTAAGAATTTAATAATATTTCTATATTTAATTATATTTTTGGTACTATAAATAATGTATATATTTTTTCACATCACACAAATTCAATATTTGTTACATGATGCAGCTTTTTTTTTATTTTTGTCTTAATATTAAACATGTTTATAATATACTGATATTCATGTGTATATAAACGTATTATACATCATATAAAATATACTAAACTTTCAAATGTACAAAATTTGAAAGGACAAAGAACAATATTTTGGACGATTGTTCACTATGGCCATAAATCATGAGTGAACACATAATATTTCGTCACTGGAAAACATTCGTGTAAAGCTTAAGAAAAAGAAAAAAACGAAAGACGGTGAAAGTGTTGTGCAAATGGAATAAAGTGTCAAATAAAAGTTTCCGGAGACCATAAATCATTCTAACCTAAACCCATAGTGTTGTATTGTGCATATAATTGTTTAAAACATAGAAAAATGAAAGCTTATTTAAATCCTTGATATTACTGATCATTCATGTAAGTAAAATAAAACAATACTTTTGGCGCAGACATCAGTTATATAAATAAATTATAATGATTTAAACTAAATTAGAATTTTTCTCAAATGTATGTAATTGTTTTCTTGTCATAATATATAATTTACATTAATATCATTTAAAATATTCATTTTTGGGATTTATTAAAACTATAAATTAGTATCATTATAACGCTTATAATTAAGTAAGGTATGGTAGATGTTATTAAGACTAGTTATATTATGTAAAACGAATATTGATTATTTAAGTTATTATAATTTATAACGTTCACAAAAATTTGATTTACTACTAAAATAAAGCATTATATAATAGTTTTCTTACTACAGATAATTTTTTTTTCTTATTTGAACATTTGTAACCAATTTCTAAGTGCCTAATAACTATATATTTCTTGTAACGTAGTCCATGATATTTCATTTAAATATAAATTAATGCACTCAAGCGTTTAACGCTTACTATTTCTAATATTTGGTTTAAATTACCTCTATAAGATTTTGTAATTGTGTGGTCATTGGGTTAAATGTGAAAAGACGTATGCATGAATACAAAATCTGTATTGCACATTTTATAAATCGATTAATTAATATCAAGTAAATAAATATTTAAATATTGTTTATTATTAAAATATTTTTTTTAAGCTACAGTGATATTTGTTAATGATTTGCTGCGTTTCGAATAAAAAAGTCGTTTTGATAATATTGTTATTTTGAGTTGTATCTTTAAAGTTTATATTGCTCAACTTAAATCTTTAAACAGAGGTTGATTCTGGTTAGTAGAAATTAAATTGGTCCATTGCGAATTATATAAATGACAACTAGAGTTCCATCTCTCATAAAACTTAATGTCTACTAATGTAAATATTTTCGTTTTATCCCGTCATTTTCAGTAGCCATAATTCCATATTTTGAGCTTAATTTGAAATTATTAAATTACGCAATGAACAACTTAGCGGTTTGCTTTGCCATTTGTTGAAAGAAATTAATCGTGTTTTGGTGAATCATGAAAAATACTTTTGTTACTTTTAAATTAGGTTATACATTCCATAGAGGAATATTATTATAAATTGTCGGTCTTGTGTAATTAATAACACTACAAAAACGATCATCTTTTAGTATTCATCGTGTTATTAAAAAAGTTGTTCCTTCGTTACGTACATACAAATTTTGTTTGTGATTACATAATTGTATTCAGATTTAAAATAGCTGGTTTGTAAATACATTTTGAACAACGTATTATAATCAATGTTAATACAATTATTTTCATGAAACGTTGTTTGTGTAGTTTTCAAACGAATGAATGTTATTTATTTAGGTACCTCTACTATGTATATTATATGCATTGTGGATTAAAAACATTATTTAATAGCAATTTGGACTTCATTAGTCGAAAAATAAAAAAATGTGGACAAGTAGGTATCGCTTTGCTGTACAGTAGGTGTCGAATGGGTCACTGTAATGGGTATGTTAAATTTTAATTCAATGAAATAAAATAATTGTACACGAAAAATGATTCTAAGCGAAGACTGTCTGTCAGCCTATATTATGAAGTATATTTAAAGGTATTATTGCTATTAAAGTATTTTATTTTTTATTAGTTATTCAGTGGGTTGAATTTATTTTTCTCAAAAACATATCATTTAAAAATGGTTTTGCATGTATAAAATATAATAATAAACTTTAAAAATTTCAAGTACCCAATAATATATTTTAAATTACAACAAAATAACTAACATATTATTTTCGTTATTTTTCGTTTGAATATGTAATTTAGTCCAAACTTAAACTTAAAATATCTAAAAAGAAAAATTGTGTTAATATTATTTCAGATTTTTCGATTACAATACTATTTATAAAAACCCTTGTTTTAAATTTGCAGTCCTTACTATACAAATTAAACGCTTTATACATTTTTAACTACAAAATAATTTGTGAATTGTCTTGATTTTGACGAAGTTTGTCAAAATTTGAACTTCAAATGTATATAAAAATAAACATACATATTATGTATGTTTTAAACTTTCATCAAAAAAATTTATGAGGAACCTTGTATTATATTTCAAGCTTTTTGACCCAGTGAACATTTTTTATCGACAATAATTTAAAAAATGTATAGAAATTAAAAAATTCCTCTTGGCTATAAATAGCTCAAAAAAGTCAACATAATTTAAAAAGTTTATAATGTATGAAAAATGTTCATATAAACATTCGATGAAAATTTAAATTATTTACGATTATTATAGATTTTGACAAATGGTTTTGCGTAAAAATTACATTTTTTTGTTTAGGTTTTTTTCTGCGCTTTTGAAAACTACGGGACATTTTTTATTTTTCACCCCCCACCCCAATATGGGACCAACCAGATTCATTTTCCTACCAAAAAATATGCTAAATTTGAAATTTGAAATATTTTTATTACCCCAAATGATGATGACAAACAGAAAAAACAACTCATCATTGTAAATTCAATATATTCTTTGCTCCACTAAGAATTTAAAATAAATAATTTGTGTTTTTCTCAAATTATTATTGACAGCTTTCATTTTAGATTTATTATGAGTAGAACGATGAAATTTTGGTATTATGTTTATTCAATAATATGCACGTTTAAATTTGCACATGATTCACTTAAAAGTTTGTATAGCTTATCGTATAAACTGATAAGTTTTTTTGCACATGCTTTAAATTTTAACAGAATTATATATCCATGGTTGTTTTAAAATTTATAAAATCGTTTTTGTTTCAAATGTCAAAAACAGACTTCTACTATAAATGCAATACTTAAACGTATTGTAAGACAAAATTATAAATTATAGTTAAATAAAATGTATTATCAATCAACTGATAAGCCGATATATTACACTATCACGTGTGTGTGTGTGTGTGTGTGTGTGTTAATTTGTACATTTGTAATGAGAAACAACGTTTTAATCATTATACAGTATTATTTTAAATTCTATATTTTTTCAAGGTTAAAACTATATAGGTAAGTTTATACAGTGTTTATATATATATATAAGTTCATTAAAGTTTTTAGTTAGTAAAAAAAATAACAATTGTTATTATATTATTAGGATTTATAATAAAGTAAGCACTATCAAACATGATTCCAAATATAAGTCATTAGGTACAGTAGGTATGCATTTTTCGACTAATGTTAAACTTTGAAAATAAAAATCTGTGTGTGTCAGTACACACAGCTGAAGTAAATATTACGAGCTCTGTACTTCTTCTGATATTCAGTTGCTGTTTTTTTGGCTAGCAGCACTCGTAATCGATATATTTTTAGCCAATAATATAAGTAAACATTGCTTTTTGAATTTGAAATGACCCTTGGCATACATACTATACCTATTTGGTATTTGAGTTTGTAATGTTACCTATTTAAAACGTAAGTGATGTCGACTATTGGGCCATTTCAACTCAAGTTTGTTTTTAGTATTTATAACTGGAATACTGAATAGGATGATGTTTTTGTTAACTGTCTTAATTTTAAGAAAATAATAATGTTTATTAATATTTTTTAGTTTGGTAATAAAGAACATTGTTAACCATCAGTCAAATTTGGTCGATTTCGTGTGATTTTGGTTGTATACTCATGTTAGTTGACAGCATTTTAGCTTTGACTAAATTTATTATTATTTATCATTTTCCAATTTGTCTAAGTGCATTACAATAATTAATAGCGCAATTGAATGACGGGTGACGTGGTGTGGTCAATGTGACAAGTATTTAGTATCTGTTGTGTATTAAATAATACAAGATTCTTTATTGAAACTGGGATTTCATTATCTCGATTTTCTTTAATGTTGTCATTATAATTTTGTTTTTTAGTTAAATAATTGAATAATTAATATTCGTAGGTGTGATAACAAAGCCCCCTGCGAGTCACCTTAGTGAATAATTTTAACACTTTAAAACTATAGACTGAATATGCGGTAATTAATTCAAAAGGCAGACACATTGTTATTAAGATTAAAACTGGTAGATTGATCACTTGTGATCTGATAATCAACTATGTTCAACCTAGTTTATTTCTCATAAATTATAATACGTATATTATATATTCCATTTTTTTTTTAAATCTACGATTCAATAAACGAAATGGGTTAATATTTTAAATTGCCGTATGTTGTTGTAAGGTAGCAACGTTGTCATCGTATAACGTACTTTCTTTTATTATACTGTACACCTGGAACCACTGCTTCACGTACCCCACGACTACTCACTATGATAAGGAATTGGATCTTCGGTACTTGGTAGTAGTGGGGTCGTTAAATGTTGAGTGTTAAATGTGTTAAACGATCCTCTGATGCATTTGAAGTATTTATTTCAATAAAATTATTCTTTTTTAACACTGATATTTATGTTAACTGATTGTTAATAATTATTAATTTTATTTCCAACGTGTTAATACATAATTGTAACCAAACAATTCACACCAAGCACTATCTAAAATATTTACAAGAAACAAAATCAATTGAAATGTAATAAAATAAAATTGAAAACAAAATAAATTAATTTCACTTCATTTCTAAAAATTAAAATTTAATTCGTCGATTGCCCATACTAATTAAAAAAACAATTAAGTTAAGTTAGTAGTGAAATTAACAAAAACCCAAAAGAAACTAGTTAAGTTAAAAGTTAAAGTTAATTCAAATTTTAACTTATTAACTCGTTAATGTCCAGTTTTGCATTTTATCTTCCAAATATATTATACGTTAGACGTACCCAAAGTAAACAATATCGTATTTTGAACCTCGTTTACCGACAAAGAAATAACGGGGAAATAGAAAAGAAGACTTTTAGATAAATCGATCACGTAGCTAGTAGTGTTCCCGAAACGGAATATTAAACAATCGAACTCCACGTTTCTTCTATTCTTTTTAATTAAATATTTGATTCTGTCTCTGCCCCAATCATGAGGTCGTTGTCTGTACAATCTAACTGCAGAGCATATTATTATAATAATTTAATATACTATCATACATATTTTATTAAATTGTTTTTTCAGAAAAAATTAAGTCATCCTTTCTATAACATTTGTAAAATATTCGGTGGTACGTAATTATTATTATTATTATTTTTATATTTTGCTATAGAGATAATAATGCCGACAACCGTTCCGCCAACTACGTCCACGACAACCGCCGCTACCACTACCACAACCACAACGACGTTAGCATCTACGACAAAAGTGATCGCTCTCTCCACAGGTAAATTTTATTTAATTGTATATAAATACTTTAAGTGTCACGAATGCATTCGAATATATTTTAATAGTATGTATAATGTATATACATCATGTATATAGTAATGTTGATAGGAATTAGGATGATATAAGTACCAAGTGGGACTTGGAAAGAGGAATCGTAAGATTAATACCTACTGAATAGTAAATGTCTACATTTTTATTCTATTAAACTAATAAGAAATAATTCTGTAGCTTCTCAACCCTTAGAATCTGTACAGATCACAAACTATATTTGGTTCAACATAAGGTATTTATAGATTTTATATTTCCAAATACTTTGTGTTTCTATAGCCAAAAGTTAAAAATATAAAAAAAAAAAAATATCACGATAAACTATTAACTTCAATATATTTTTATTTTATTTTTTACTACGTTTTTAGCAACTACGTATACTTTCAATTGTTTTTTATAACATTTTTAAAGAGCAACACCAACCTCGCGTGTGTACATAATATATGTAATATAATACTATACGTTAAAGGACATATCACTTTAATATTTTCAATGGGTTTTAAAATAGATATTTTTATCGAATAATTAATAAACACGTATACATTATCTGTAGACATTTAAATAGTATACAAAGAACGCCGAATTTGCATTAATATGATTAGTAAAAAATCATTAAAAAGTCGTAAAACAATTGAACTAGATGTGGCGATTCGTTCTCCGACTGACAGTAAGCAACACTCGCTATTACTAGTTCCTGGATGGTCGACCATCGGCTTTTGTAGTAGTAAAAACCTTCTCACACATACACACATGTGTTAAAAATCTATAGTATCCTCTTCAATAGTTCTACAAGCTAATGATCTTAGTTGTCGAAACCTTAACCCCCCCCTAAAAAAAAAAAAAAAAATATCTGAATAGGTAATATATTATTAAATTATATCATCACCAAGGTAATATTTTATTTGTTATTTAATTTAATAATTTTAATTATATGTTGGTATAGTTGAATAACAAAAACATTTTTGAATATTTTTGTAAAATATTTCATTTATTATCACGTTTTTCACTTACTAGGTTTTCAAGCTTAAAATGTTAAATGGAAATTACCCCATAGTATATAATTTAATATGTCCATTACTGAATTCTCTGAAATCTGAATATGAAATCATCACAAGTATAATAAACAATTAATAATGAATTAAGCTAAAAAGGATTTTTTTTTAAACTCTAAGCAAAACCATATAAAAATGTGTTTTATTAATTCTATCTTAATATTAATTTGTTTTGTATTTTAGTATTATTCATATATCATATAACAGTTACCTAAAATGTATCAAACATGAGCTTAATTTTTAATTTAAATTTTAATACAGTTTAGAAATATAATGTACAAATTAGTAAGACAAAAACAAATTTAATAAATAACATTTTAACTGAATTCTTGTAGACATTTTATGGTAATTTATATTAAAGGCAGCCGACATTCGGAAATGCAACTTGTAAATTTTAACAATAAATTCATTTATAACATTTTATTTGTGGTACACCCTTCATTGACATATTGTATATATATAAGTTACAGTTACATATTATGTACCTATAAATTACACAATACTGTGTTCACTTTGTATTCTATAATGTATTCTGTGTTGGAAACAAAAAATATGTAGTTTGTATGAACGAATAGAAATGACATTAGTTTTACAGATATCCATTAATAATGACGAATAATATATGTAATTGCTATTTACTAAAAAATAATAATAATTAACCTAATTTTGTTTATTTATACAAAGTCCAAATGGCTGTAACGAGAAAATAATAATATGTCCACGTTGATTCTGTTCTATAGTAAACGATTTTATATTATATTTAAATTCCGAGAAATTTCTGAAAAAAATATGTTTGGCATACAAATAGCTGTAATACATATTTTAAAAGTAAGACTATGCATACATTATCCATTCATTTTACAATTAACATATATTTGCATACCTAGTTAATTTTAGTTACTTGCGATTTTATACGTAACGATCCAAGAATCATTCATGTGACTCGCAAACTACGATTGTTGAAGAAAACGTCGGAGTCCTGATGAATCTGAATCATTTTAATATCATTGACTACTGTTTTCACGGAAAATATTATGAGACATAAACAATGAAATTTTCACGGGAAATCTTACAACGAACGCCAATATCTACGAACTAAACAAAATAATACTATTCACTAGTATTTTAAACATTCATTTAACCTTTGTTACAAATATTTTGATGACCAATACATCTCAAGTATAACGACGAGAAAAATACCATTTTGTAGTATCTTCTATCAATGGACAAGGATCGTCAAACACGATGAACGAGTTATATCTTTTCTTACACAAGAGAAAATTGGGAATTAGATGGTTAGACAGACAATAACTGCTGTGACATTTTGAGCGATGAAAATTCGGTTCTTTTGAGGGCCACCAACCTCAATAAGAAATCTATTTTTGTTATTAATTTATATATATATACATACTAGCTAAATTACCCGTAGTTGCCGGGATTAAGTATATAAATGTATGTAACCTGGCAAGAATAAATTTTGTTTAATCTATTGAAATTTAAATTAATTAAGATTTTTGAAATAATATTTTATACATATTGATTTAGTTATTAAGATAGTAATTATTATCATAACCTATTCTATAATGTATAGCTTTTGTCGGTCGAAGCTTTGTTCACGATAAATCTTAGCACTGAAGGTTCAAAATAAATGTTTTACTGATAGTTTTTCAAAATGTTATCTACAAAACTTCTTTGTAGACAATGTTCTTCGCTGATCTATTAGTAGGCGACAAAATTACCAAGCTACGTAGAACTGTCGATGGGAAAAACAGTTTTCTCACAAATCTATTCCTGCAAATTTGAGAGTTTGGCCTTGAGACTTGTTTATAGTCATTACAAAACAGACTTTGAGGGGAAACTGTAATCGTTTAAATTCGAACGGATGATCATTTGGAATTAAAGGGATTCATAGTACAAACATAGATTCCCCTTTCGCACATCCATTTAAAATTGTGGCTTCTACTATATTGCGATGTAAAGCTTTGACTTTAAGCCTGGTCCCATTGCACAGTTTAGGTGGTTTCAAATATCTCAACAATATAATAGGTGTGCCTACACGCAGAATAAGCCTATGATATGGCATAACCGGTGGTTTCAATGAATTTAAAAATTCAAACTGATAATTAGTTGCATCGTCTATGTTGACCACCGTATTTATCGAAGTATATACTTTTTCTTCCCCTTCAAAAGACATCAGCAGTGTATCATCGATAGCCGCCGCTTGGTCATTTTTTGGAGCGAGTATAGCACGTTCACACAACCATTCCATAGGCTTATCACGAATATGAACAATATCTGGATAAATTTTTGATATTAAATCCTGAATCGGAGTTACAAATGTGCACAAATTTTCTGGGATAGTTATCATTTCATCAAACAATGGATAATCACCATTGCCAATTTCAAGTAAAAGATCTGCTAATCTACCAGCAAACTTTTCCTCTCCCAAGTATACCCTCATATTTTTTGACAGTTTGAGTATATTAATCTGAGGCCATAAAGTAGATCTTTTAAGACATAACTTGACTTCATCAGTTCTAGTCCCTTTTGGTACTACTCGTAGAGTCTGCCTAATGTCTACAGCCAGTAAAACCGTTACACCACCCATTTACCTTTTATCTCCCCTTATATCCTTTAGAGATCTATTTAAAGCCTCAACACTACCCTTATGTGCCATTGTAATATCTTCTCACACTATTATTTTTGTATCCTATAAAATTTCCACAAAATTAATTTGTTTTGATATATTATAAAAGGAGTGACTGAAATTGTTAGATTGAGTGGTAATTTGAAGGTAGCATGGGCTGTTCGACCACCTCTAGCAGTGAATTGCCTACCTAGGTGGTTTCAATGCAAATAAATCACTTCAGGTTAATCTTAACTTAATATTTGGCTCAGGCAACGCTGGGTGGAACAGCTAGTATATTATTCAATTTGTGTGTCCAGCACACAAATTAATACCATTTTTATGAGTGAAATCGCTTCTTTTTTTTCTTTTCCCTTACTTAAATCAAATTTGTCTTCGCCAACAACTCTACATACAAAACCTTTAATTCGGATATTTGTTACGAAAAAAAATATTTATTTTTTTTATATTTATTTTTTATTTATTTATTACGTTGAACAATATTTTAAATGCATGTGATTTTAAAACCATCGTTTTATAATTATTTTAGCAATTGTAATTTTATTTTTTGGAAATAATTATGATTTTATATTTATGAAGTAAATAGGAAGTATTTTTTAAAACTTATTTAATGCTAATATCCCTATTTATTTAAACATATTGTCTACTATAATATTTTCAGCACCTGCTGTTTTTTTGAACAGTTCACCTGGTGTTGTCAGTCAATATGGTACCTCGGATTACTGTCTCACATAAAAGCTCTTATTTGATTGCCGCGTCACTGTCAAGGAAGTTTACTGGTACACTCGCTGACGACTGGTATTACTGAGAATTGGATTACCAATGCTACAATGCGCTATTAGTTGGTCAACAGGCCACTTCTGGTTGTAGTTTTTGAACACCATATTCTCGGAAAACTCTGACTAGCTTTTCAGGAAATAATTATTAGGCTTCATATTTTACTTCACACATCTCGTGACTTCAAATATGTAACATTTATCGGGGCTCTTTATTTTTCTTTTTACTTGTGAATCCTATTTTGTAATACGTTAGTTTTCTGTAGAATTCCTACAAGATATTCGTGTAATATTGTTGAAAATGTTCAAACACGATTATTACGTGTATGTATGAAAAAAAAATTGAGCGAAATCGGCTCAAATCCGTTTTCAATTGATGAATTGTTATACATTTTTGGCTCTATATATATATATATATATATATATATATATATATAAAGATATTTAAATAAATAATTGAAAATTTGGTTAAAAAACTAGTTAAATATTTTTTGTTTTTAAAAAAATAAATAATATTTTCGCATTTAAAAATGAATAGCTGATTTGTAGCCAATATTTAATAATTGACATCGTATAGTCGGTAGCATATTGGTTATGCGCAAAGTATATTTTGTCCACATCCTATTTAATCAGTATTGTTATCAATTTAATATAATATACAGATTACAAATATCAATATTTTTAAAACGATTTACAATTTTATACAATATATATTAAAAATAAATATCATTATGCTTTTGGTGGGACTATTCAAATTATTTATTTAGTTTACTTAAATATTTCTATTATCATATGTTTAAATTTTACGTAGGTACCTATAAAAACGATAAAAAAAAAAAAGTTATATTATACTAAAATATTGTTGACATATTATAAAATTAAGTATTATTTTTTCTATTTAGTCGTATAATTGTTCTTAATATTTTATAAACACAAACTTTTCTCGTCACCTATGATTTATACTTTGATCACTCAATAATTGCGAAAACTTTAATTTATTGAATTTATTTATTTATTTTCTGGATATATTCCTTTGAAGAATATTATTTTGAAAATACACGGTATTTGCTTTTACCGATAAAATAAAACACTCAGATGTAATTTTATACTATTTTTAATTTTCAAATTTTAGTTTTTGAATTTTATATATATTAGTTTGATAAAATACTACATTCTATCATTGGTAGACAAATTATATAACATGCCAGAGCTTTAAAAATAATTATTTACTTTAGTAATACGTCGAATAAAAAAAAAACCTATTTATCAAAAAATTAGGTAGTTTATTATAATAACAATTTATTTTATATATGTGCATTATGTGTATTTTTAATAAGTTCATGATTGTATGTAATTGAAAAATTTGAAAACATATAATGTATAAAAACAATTTAAATATACAATTTATTATTTATATAATATAAAATCATAAATGATGATTGTAACTTTCCATTTTAAACTAAAATATTTATTGAAACGATACAACTTTATGTTTACATTGAATTTCAAATAAAATTAAATAGACAACTTAAATCAAAAATGTAACAGGAAAGCTAAAAAAACACTGAGTGCGTGCAAATAATAATAATATAACTAAAAGATATTACTTATAATTTATCTATATATTGATTTTGTTTTTAGGATGGAATTGAATTATTAGTTTTAAAATATAATTAAATATGTTATCTATAGTTTAGAATGGAGTTAACATTTTGATACTATAAATTGTATGCTTTGGTATATTTAACTTATTTTTTTAAATTTTAAATTTGAATATTTGATGAGTAAAAATTGGTTGTTTAAATTTTCATTCAGTATATATATATATATATATATATAATTCTATATAAATCATGGAATTATGGATTACTTTATTAACAAATTAAAATATTACGAAACATCGTAATGCAACAATAAACTACAATAATTCGTTTAAACATATATTAATACTAAAGAAGTGACACTCAGAGTTATTTGAAATAATATTATAAAAAAAAAATAATTGTCGATGGTGTAGAGTATAAAGCACTGAGTAGTGTATTCAATTAATATATTTTAACTATAAAATCGTATTGTGCGTAGTTATATAGCTTATGAAATGTTTGTTTTTAACTGGTTTTACCAAAAACAAAAAAAAAAAAACATAAGAAAAATAACAAAAGTCTATTGCAATTTATAATATAATAGTATTTAGCGGTTTATGGTTCACCTGTGTTTTAAAAATTTTCAAACAAAGATGTTATGTTAAATTACATATTAAATCATGAAAGTATTCCTTTAAAATGATAAATTAATTTAATTAAATATTTGATTGAATTTTGAATTTTTCTTTTTTTCAGTGATACCGTCACCAGCAACAAAAAGGAAGAGCCATACAATATCTGGTAAAGTTAAACTATAAATATTTAAACAGTAATTATCTCATAATGAATAAAATTAATTAAATGAAATGTATAATCATTTTTAGTTGATTAGAGCAAAATGTTTTTGTTTATTGAAACATCAAAGAAATTACTATACATCTTTATCACGTATACATATTTATACAATAAATTCGGTTGGGTGAAATGTCTTATAAATTATTTAATGGTTTAGTATTAAAAATACTTGCATAATTATAATATGTTTTAATTAAATCGATTGAATTCGTTTTTGTGATCGTATATTTTTTCAATATTGTAACAAGGAAATAATTACAAAAGAAAACCTGGAAAATCGCTTAATATGGTATGTCTTAAGTTTATATCGTCTTGATATTAATAAGGAGATAATCGTAATAGATGTTTAATTTGAATTCAATGATAAATTAATAAAATCTTAAAAAAGAAAATGTTATTTTATGTTCGAATATTACATTTAGTCAAAATTTGAAATTTAAACATATAACAAAAAATCATATGAGAAATTTTAGTTTTTTTTTCAAATGTTCAAGTTTTTTAACATGAAAATATATCAACATAAACAGATAATACAAAATTGTTTAAATTGTCTACAAATAGTTCAAAAATAATCAAAAGATTTTAAAAACGAATCATTATATAATATATGAAAATGTTTAAACTACTAAACTTTTATTATTTAGTTGTTGGTTAGACGAGCCAATGAGTTTATTTTAGAATGTAGCACAGTGATTATAATATAATAACATCAAGATCAATATCATGTTTTTCATAGCATAGTAATTGGAATAGATCTTGACGTGTACTGTTATTCTATTAAAATATACTAAATTACCTTGGAGGTAGTGCCTCCAAACACCTACCAATTTTAATAAATGTTAATATTTTTTGCTACCTACTAATTTCTTCACGAAATTCAAACACAATGAGTAGGTAGAGTGGCCATATATGTTACATATTATAAATAAAATAATTTTCTGATACCTTACATTAAACATGAAACGTTATATACTTTTAGAATTCAAAATATTTTAAAAATCTTTTCATTTTATTCGATATTTTGTTCTTGTACCAAGCTACGTGACGAGATGATTAACGAAAATGTTCGTTTTTTTTGAAGAAAAAATTAATCGCCGTGTTCCTTAGTATCTACGCGCGACGAGGATTAATTTCACAACAATCGCGCCCAATTCCATTTTATCACCATTTCCATTCAGAGAGAACTCTGAAGTACCTTCACATACCTTGGTCACGTCATTTGAACTGTATACAAAACGCGTTCGATTATGCCATTATTAGCATTGCGAGTATATCATTGTACTTTTTTGATGGATAAGCACAATAGTAAATGTATATCTATCTAACCTAATCTACCAAACGAGCTAATGTTTCGGACACACATTCGCATATCGCTAGCATGCACTTGTGTACATCTATGATCTTGTAATAATATTCAGCGCTCCATGAGATGATCGGCCTAGGTTTTAAATCTCGTTACACACGTTCGATCATGCGCTGATGACACACAATACTCTGTTATACATTATATAAGAGAAAGGAATTTTCATTAATTCCGCCCCCCGGCCGTTTTTCCGTGGCTGTAGATGCAGAATGTAATATAAAGTGTTTCACGTCGTGTTATACCCTTTTGGCTAAACGTAGTTTCCGACATTGGATAGTAATAATAATAATAATAATAATAATAATCCGAAAACGGTTTTTGACTTGTATACAATCCGTACATGTACACACACATATATATAACGCTTATTCTAAAGTTCCAATATATGTACATTGTACATCTTCTCCATCTTTGCCTACCGATATCGTCGTTAAACTTTTCTCCCGCCTATGTAATACGCTCGTTGTGGTATTACTAATATTATTCGAAAACACCTCACAACACTATGGCCTGCCGTAATAGTATAGTTGTCGTAGTATTATGGTAATAACAACGGTGGTGTCGGTGGCGATGACGTTTTGCCGAAATTGTATTCCTTGAGAATTTCTCGCCCCCAAATTGTCGTGTCAAAACGGTTTGTTTTTATTTAAATTGCACACAACCATCGTTGTAGTCGAAGACAAACGAAATTATAATAAAAAAATAACCCAGGCGCGTTGTGCAGAATATTTACGTTTTTGTTGTTCTTGCAGTAACGGCATTTGCGCAAAGCATAATAGTATGTATACACCCAAGTTTAATCGAAACAGAATTGGAAAACTAAAATGTTTCGTCGCAAACTATAATTTAGACGTATGCCGTCGACGTTATTAGGAATATTTAATTTTTTTTTTTTACATGAGAATTCTACCAAATTAACAAATACAAAATATTACGATCACATTTTCGCACAAATATTATACTATATTATACTGCTTTAATGCTTACTTTAACTACACGATAATCTTATATGATTTTATGACTATATACAACTATACCGCAAGATTATAAACGATAGAGCTGGTTTACATTACACCAAAATAGCTTTTATAATAATATTATTTGTTCTTCTTTTGACGTAGGTATGTGTTGTGTATCTCTAGGAATACCAACTTTTGTATAACAGGACAACTATTTTCATCTCGAATTTAATGATATAAAACTTCAATAAGAATATACATAATATTTTGATGTTCGGTTAAATTCTTTTTTCTTCATTACAAATGTCCCATTTACAATAGATTGGACAAGTCGTAGAAATTATTCGGTAATGGTGAAAACAATCTATCTTGGGTACCACTATAAAGCGCAAAAAAATGTCATGAAATACGAGTACCGGAAGAACCTTATTATGTGTCGGTAGACGTCGAGTGGCGACTTCAGACACTGAACGTCTATTATGTCAAGATTTCCATTTCCGGAGAACATGGAATGACATGCATAATACATCTTTACTATTTATTATTAATCGCTCTTGATTTTATAACGGGTGTTCCATTTTGTTATATTTGTAGTTCGATTTCAAAACAATAATATATATTTTAAATTTCCAAAAGAGCAAGAAATCATAATGGTTTTATAATAATGTGCAGTGATATTATTGTGTCTGCAATTATTGTGTATTAATGCAGTAAATTTGCTACAATCTTCAGTAAAAAAACTTTTTTGGTAGTAAAACTGATCTTATTACGAATTTAGGAAGTTCAAAAAACAAACAGCATTAATGAGAGGGGGGAATAATATTTACATAACGCCAGCCTTGAAGAGAAGATTTTTTTTGTTCGGGAATTAAAAATATTGTGTCCAAATATTTAGATTATCTGGCTTTTTTTATACATTATAATAGACATTTTAAAATAATTAACTTATTTTTAAGTTGTGCATAGACATTTAAATTTTCGAATTCTCGCTCGGAAATATAATCAATTAAAATCGTGTTTAGTCAAGTTTTTTTTTTTTTTTTACAGCAGTACAGAGATATTTTAAATATAAAAATGATCAATATTTTTTTTCATACCTAAGTGTAAGGATTCGGTTTTGACAAAATTAAAAACATATTTTTAGTTATAAATGCGTATATTACATTTTAAATTTCAATAGTTGAAAATAATTTAAGATTTTCAAAAAAAAAAAAATTATTTAAAAATATCTAAAATACATGGCCAACAATGTTTCATGTTTAAATGTTAAAAACATTATATATTTAAACAATAAATAAAAAAAGTCTCTCTCTATTAATACTATTAGATATTTAATTGCAATTAAAAAAATAATTAGTTGTGGAGACATGAAATTTCAGTATTATGTATACAATTATTTTTTCAGCACAAATTATACTTTAAAAATATTTAGAAAAATGTTAGTAGGCTGGTTTGTAGGACACCTATAAAAAATACAGTACCTGAAGCTTTTTATGTAAATTGTTCGATCAAATTATCGAGTACAATATTAAATTGAATTTTGACTATTAGTGTTATTAATAACGTGATTATGAATTTCTGTTTTGTTTTTCCAGGTGACCGGAAGTCTAGTGGCAAAATGGACGACAAAACTGGTCTGCGTATGAACGGCGTCGAGTCGGCGGGTGAAATGGAGACGAAAAGCAGCAGCCACCGGGCAAGTCGCGGTTCGAGTCGGGTCCGCCGGTCAACGGTCAGCCAATCGGTGAGCATTGTGGCCGAGCTGGCGTTCCTGGCAGCCGCCACTGCCAGCTGGTCGACCGGTTGCCCTGTGGACGCCGCCCTAGTTGGACTTGTGTCGCTGGCGCTGGCCGTTTCGCCGCCATTGATTCTGTGGCTCCTGAACTGAACCCCACAGGAGTCATACACAACTACAGATGCCATTACAGTCACACTCGAATGGGACGTTACGTGCCGTAGGTTGAAAGAAATCCGATTGGTTTTCGTGCCATTACGTTTTTGTAATCACGTTTTTTTTTTTTTTTTTTCACCATCATCCCCTAAACCATAGAAAAATACCACATATTACGCGGCCACTGATCACTAAACCGACGTCACCACATTATCACGACCACTGGGTACACTGACCTACAGTCGTGGTATGTGCAGTTACCGCTCATTAATCTACCAATAATAAAGATACTAATTAATTTTCACAACGGCTGTGTTTGGGTATGCGGTTGAAAACCGAAATAACGTGATCGACGATACGTACATACACAAATAACCTGGGTTAACTTCAAAGGTTATCGAATGATCATCGCTTCCGTTTACATAAGCGGAATTTTAATATTCGCGTAAAATTCGTTATTTTAATATAACGCAACCAGACAGATTTTCATAATTTTTGGTTTGTGTAATTAAAGTTTTTGATTCAAAAAATGTCCAATCATATTACTGTTTGACATGCTAATATTTATAAGCCTTTTAATAACTAATTAAGGAGTCATATAAAATAACATATATAAAATTTGGTTCGTTTCATATAAACATATAAATTCATATGACACAAGTTAACTTGTCTATTTGTTTTTTTTTTTCTAAAAAACATTTTTTTTAAACTTGACGTTTGATCTAAAGATAATAAAATGGTAACTGATATTGTAAAACTTGTATCAATCGTGCTCGTTTATTACGAACTAATTTGTTACCCATCGAATCACATCAAAACTGAAACCTTGTCAACAATTTTCTAGTATATGTACAGATTCAATAACTTGGACAACTTGTTATTCGTGATGTCCGTCAAATAAATTTTTTTTGGTGATTGGAATAATTGACATTTTTAAGTGACCCAATGTACACCTGTTATTTTTGTTTTGTATGTTTCATCATTTTTTTTTGATTAATTTTAATGATCCAATATAAACCTTTAACAAAACTAACAAAAACTTATGTGCAATAAATTTCTATAACGATTGAGAATATAATTGCTCAAACCTAATCGTAAAAATTGTCCAATTTACGACACGGTTTTTTTTGTCTATATATCGAGTAACATAATTTTGTTTCGTAATTACTTCGAATTTTATTGAATTCGTATAACATTCTTTGACAAACATTTTTACAGAAGATCTTAAATATTCATTAAATATTTTCCCATATCTTAGAAAATTATTAAATATTTTATTTGTTATTGTTTTAAATTTTGATAATGTACAAAAATAAAGTTAAGAACTTACCATGTGTAAATATCATATCAATGTTATACCTGTAATTTATTATTTAGTCGGAAGTTTATTAATAATAATTACTTTACGTGAATTATGTATAATTTTTAATACCTGATTTACTTAAAAGGTTCATAATATAATAAACAAAATATAAAAAATAAAACTATGTTATTAATAATAATGCAATAGTGTTAGTTATTCAGTCAAATGTATATTACATGACATGTATAAAAAAATTGTTTTAGACATAATACTATGTATGTGTTATTTTTTTTAAGCATAAATAAATATATACAGGTTGATTTATAGAAATAAAAATTTAATTTCAACAAAACGAAATGTTATCAGCTAAATTCAACAGATCGTTTATGTGAAATATTTTATCTTTCAACTATACTATCTACTTCCTACTCTATGTATATTGAATAAATTTAGTGTTGTACAAAGGTAATCCAAAAATTACATAGATAACATATCATGTAATTCACTGCAATTACAT
>JACXSJ010002166.1:0-54534 GCA_014851325.1 Pentalonia nigronervosa | reverse complement strand
TTAAAAATTTTGTAATTAGACTGCAGTCTCATTTTTTCTTATATACCTGTAAATAATTTAAATTTTTTTTTTGTTCCTTAAAACTTATTTGCCTGCGGGCGCCCGTGTTCCCCTTCTATTTTTTTTTTTTATTTAATTGACTTTTGTATTTTTTTTTTTAACTTAAATTACATTTGTCTGCAGACGTCTGTGTTTTTCTTTCATACCTGTAAAATTTTTTTAAAACTTTTATTTACTCTTGAATATGCATTTTCTTGCAAAATTATGTATTTTTCTTTCATTAATTGATATTATTTTAACTAATAAAATATTTACCCTAATGTGACACATCTCTGTTATTTAAATTTATGACTATAATTATTATCAGAGCATATGTATTTCTAACCGTAAGCCGCTATACCATAATTATAATATGTAGCTTAATACTTAATATATTTCCGTTTAGTGGTTATTGACATTTGTCTTACACAGTATTTATTTTATTTTTTTTTTTAATCTGGTGATGCCATATGACGTGAAATGGGACAGACCAACAAAAAGTCAGACGTCAGAGTTTTTGTAAAACACAAACAGATTCGACGACTTAACAAAAAATTGCAACAGTACTGCGGGGATAGAACGAAACATTGCTGAGTTGGACGAGTCAAAACGTCGAATGTGTTATGTATTTCATGTCATAGTTTGTCCAATGCTTGAAAAAAATTAACAGTGTATCAAAATATGGGCATTAAAGTGTTATGTGCTCACGTGGCCGGCCATTCCGGATTAGGTAATAAATTGTTACACGAAAAATAATTAACTTAACCCGACCGCTATGACAATAATAATAATATGCACGTACAGTTATTTTTCTGATTATTTTGAAAAGCAAGTACCGTGTAAGTATGTACTTTTTTACTTTTGACCCACCCTTAGTAGCCAACCCACTTGACGTCAACCATATAATTTTTGATATCGTTTCGTTTTTCTCCATATCGTATCGCGATTTTAAAATATCGATATTTTCGATATATTGACTTATAACAATATTTCAAAGTATTTATATTTTGTATAATTTGATAGATAATATTAAATGAATTCATAAATATTAATTGTAACTATTTGGTTTATATTAATTACTAATTCAGTATGTCTTATATAATAATTTATAAAAATAGAAATAATTAATGAACAAAATCAAATAAGTAATTAGTAATTATATATTTTATTAATATTTATGTATGCTATTTTATATTTTTCTTTGCTACATATCGATAATATTTAATACGATGTCGCTGACCAAAACTATTAAGTGTATAATGTATGTGTGTTTAAATAAATAATTATATTAAAATAGGACACTCTCCAGAAAAATGTTGAAAATCCGCCACTGCCCGCATTATACCTTTGAGTATACTATTATGTCGTGTGTATGCCAACGCATGCGATGTCCGCTACTGCTCGTTCGCCATCGCGTATTAGTTGGTGAAAAAATATAAAGTATGAAGATGAACTGGATGCTCGGTATACGTATTTGCCTACTGTATTGAGTCCTCCCTTAATAAAAAATGATATGTGAAATGATTATTGTGAATTATAAATAAGTATATATGCTTTAGAAGTTCAACACGCGTATTCTATTGCTGTGCTCAACAGCTCATCGTTTCGTGATTGGATAACCCCAGAAATAAGAATATCATGACGTTCAAATCTTTAACTCGAAATCTCAATAATAACGTTAATAATAGCTTATCCTTGAACAAAGTCAACAGTAGTATTATATTATCATAGTGAAGAGACGAGAGTTTTGTGTAAATAATATAGACTTTTGATTGAAATTAATACAGAGCGGCTAAAAAAAAATCTTTAATAGTCTTTATCTATTTAATAATGAACTATATGATTTAGACTAACATTCTGATGATTCGAATATTTCTTATAATATTTGTTCGAATCACAATAATAATATTAGCATGAGACGAGAGAAAAATAAAATGTACAGAATGCACTCACATATTTAGTCAATCCATAAGAATTGCTATGATTAGACAGATAGTTTGAAAATTTAATAAAACGCTTCTCGTAAATGGTTCTTACTGAAATTAATAAAAAATATTTTGCTTACAGACACATGACTTATTTTTGCGCGTTTGAATTTTAAACTCTGATAAAATCGGATACTCATAAGTAAAATGACAATTTCTCGTCAAATGATTTTTGTTTTGTTTTTATAATTCAAAAATATTAGTAGTAAAAACTTGATACATTCCACTTTTAATTAAATTATGTACTATTTTTGACATATAAGGAATTTTTAATAATATTACAACTAATTTAAGACTATAATTATTTGAAGTTTTTGCTTTTTAATTTTTTTTTTTTATATATAGTATATTTATAAAAATGTTTCGCTCGGTTAAAAAGCTATTGACATCTAATACAAGGTTTGTGAAAAGCTAAATTAAAGTGATTTTAAAAATATTCAAAATATAAATAAATGCACAGAAAAAATCAATTTTAATACCTAGTTAAGACTTGAAAATGCAATGTAAGTTGTTCTTACCGCCATTAAAAAAATATTGAAAATACATAATAACGTACATAATTTTAATAAAAAATAAAAATATATTATTCATAGGGACTAGAAACTTCTTGTATTACGTATATAAATTATTCCACACACAGCGATATTTTTAAAATATTAATGCAACCTACTGTGTTACTGATAAAAAAAATATATATAAAATATCTTTAGAAATGTAGGTTGACAATAGATACAGTCTCCGCTCAGAATCGTTTTTCGTACACCATTGAATTCAAATTTAACACGTCCATTACCACAATGACCTACTAAACGATGAAGTAAACTTGACACTCTCATTAAACAGCAAAACTAGTTTTTTTTTTATTTAATACTTATAGTTCACGTTACCAGCTACACTTTTGTCGTCTTGGAGCGTTTTTTAAAATTGCTAGCGTGGAGTGATTTCGGATTAGGAGGTTTAAGTTGGAGGCTAGTACGTCGTGAAATCGTATAATAAAATATTTCTGCTTTTTCCTACATGAATTTAAGTTAAATATCAATTTAGAGTACATCATTAGACACGTAAGGAGGTGCAACTGAGCAAGGAATGGGTAGTATAAAAAAAAAATACCATAAAATAACGAAGGCAAATGTACATTTACTTTATTTGGCGCTAGGCACGGAAAGTAGTGACAGAGTAATTTGATTTGTTTTCATAAATATTATCAAGATTTATTGCTTACAATATAATAAAAATCTTCAATACCACGAGAACAGCAAAATATGAAAGAATAGCAATCCATTTGAATTAGTTGATAACTGAATTATAAATGATATTCTACTTAAATTATATTATATTTTCAAATAACAGAGTAAGTATTTTCTTTAACTCCAAATACTGATGAATTCAGAAGATGTATTCATTTTATAACAAAAAGAGTTTCAGAAATAACGTTGACATTGAGGTCTTTAGATTATTTAAAACAGATTCAAACAAAAAAAGAACGTTAGGTAAATATTTTTTGTTAATTTATATAAAACTGTTTAATGTTAACAAGCTATAAGAAGTTCAAGTATCATAAATATTAAAATTGAGACGAGGTATATTATCAGTAATTTCATTATAACAAAAATATATTATTAATTACAACACAAGAAATACGTTACCCGATTATTCATATTTTATAGTACCTACCTGTATAGTTTTATACCTTTTATTATATACCTATGTTTATTATGACTTAAAAAATACCTGAGTGAAAAAATAAACAATATTATAATGGATACAAAAACAACCAATCAACTCTTCTGATTAAAATGTATTAGTAATTATAAAAAATATATCAGTTTTTTATCTTATTTCCAAATAATTCTTTGATGGATGCACAATTTTACAATACCGTTGTATAGAAATATATTTTGTAGTATTCCATATTTTGCGATCAATGTAGTTAACAAGATATCAAAACCTGAAAATCACAAATCAATAATAACCTATAAATTACCTTATGCAATAGTGCTTTTTATTTTAATTTAATTATACCAATATAAATATTTGGAATATTTTATTTTATTATTCAATACTAGAATCTATCAATTTAACATTCAATAATTAATATTAGTTATACTAGTAAATAATACGTTTGTTTTAATTAAACTCCGAGTGATAAGAGTAGACTTGAATGACATTATTAATACATTAATACAGCAAATAGCTTTACACAAAATTTTAACCTGGTCGTCATGTCCTGTATCATTATATTTTAATTTATATTTTTTTAATCGTGCTCATACAATTTATGTACCTATTGCATTAAATTATTGATAAATATTTCATTTCGTATAGATTATCTTGAATGTTAATATTTTCAAAAATACAAAAATAGTGTTGTAACTTCTGTAAATTATCTTTTCTTTTTTTTAGATAATCTTCAAAAACCGTCAACGGTGGCCATTGAATTTTACTTAAACGATGAGATTATTTATATTATCTAATAGAATTAAGACTTAAATAAATTGTATTAGGTTATATATTCTCGTGGATAATATTTATGATTCTATTTTGTACTGGTCGAACAATTCGTGCAGAATGTTTGAAATCTTGGGTTTTTCTCGTAGGTGTTCAGTTTCAAAAACTTTGATTGCAAGAGGCGAGTACCACAACTAGGAGGGGTTCTTAACCTTTAGTGACGTATAATAATGTGATAAGAATTCACATACCTATTCATTTAAACGATAACAATTAAATAAATAATCCAATTAGACAATAAAATTGTCGTAATCGCATTTAGTGATACTATACTAAGTTTGGAAACAATTAAAAGTATCAGGCAATCTAGAACAATTTTAAAGCTTATTCAAAAAGATATAATATGGATATTTTCTGGCATCCTTTATAATACCTATTCTTTCGTGATTAACTTAAATCCGATAAAGTGTGGGCACCAATGCATCACGCGTCATCTATATTTCCAAGACTGCCAATTAATTTAAGTATAAATGATATAATTGTTGAGAGTAATGACATTCCTAAATATATATTAAATGGAAAGGAAAATAATGTTTTTACGATTATAGGCGCCATTAAAACATTTATTTTTGTATCGACGTTTCGTGTACGATAAAGTAATCACATATGTTGTCATATACAATTTAAATATGTTAAGATGAGACTTATTAAAATAACGAACAATTTACGATTAAAAAAAAACAACACTTCCATTTAAGTGCTTAAAATCTGAAACTATGACAGTTTCAGTAATTACGGTCACGCCTCATGAAAATGTAAAATATCTCACATGTTATAATATTATATGTTAACTAGGTAGGATTTTAATACAGTGGTTAAATGTGATTTGACAATTCCATTTTGCGTTTAAAAAAAAAAACAAATAAAAATTTACGGTTTAAAAAAATTATTATTTATTTATTTAAAAAAACGTTTAATGTTCATAATATATTTTTACATAATATATATTTTGTATGCTTTGAACCTTTATTATATTCTTTTAAAAACAAAACGTCATGGAATCGACTTTTATCGTTTATTATTCTATTTTCAATAAACAATGTCGTTATGTAAATGGTTTATTATTTATTGTTTTTTTTAAGTAATTTTTTTTATTTTGAGATTATATTGTTTGGTTGTTAAGAATCTAATGTACTATATTAATCCTACTATACTTCTTTTAAAAAGCTATTTTATGAACGTTTTAATCACTGCAATTTTTTCATTCGTCACAATTATTGATGGATTCGTAACTAATCGATCACTAACAATCAAAAATAATAGGAGGGTGATTAGGATTGCGAACGGTAAACAATTTGACCAAGCCTCATATCCCTTTGTAGTCGGATTAAAAATAAAAATTGTCAATGATGAAACATTATTTTGCACTGGTACTTTGGTGTCGCCAATATTCGTGTTAACGGCTGCTCATTGTGTTGACGGTGCATATGCCGCAGAGGTAATTATAATTTGTCAGATATTAGTGTATCTTCCGTGCGCGGACAAAAGGGGTTTTGAATTTTAAGATGTTAGTGTATTTTATTTCTAATGAAAAAGATCTATTTCTTGGTAAAAATAGATTTAGTTAAAACACTTTTCCTCTTCAAGTTATAACACTAGGAAGTTAATAAGAGTATTCTCATTTTAATACGATTTAGAGATAATTATAATTTGATAGACATTAGTTTATTATCAATGTTAAACGTGTATAATTTATAGTGTTGCGTTCATTCAAAATTAGTTATATGCATTATATAATAAATAAATAAATCATAATATTTCATAGTCATTAAAAAATGTGAATTATGATACGAGTATTTTTTGTAAGGTGTACCAAACCGATCCACGAAATGAGATTGGCGAAAAAAGAGAAGCTATTGAATTATTTAAGCATCCGTTATACAACGATACAGCTTTGATCGCTGATTTATGTTTGTTAAAGGTTTGCGAAAAATCAAATTTGTTCACCAATTTATTCCATAATATTACTTATTTATTATTTAAATTCATCGAATTTGGTCAAAGCAAATATTAAAATTATAATATTATGGTAATTAAAATTATGCAAATTATTAACGTAACAATTGATTGAATTTAATCAATTAATTGATTTAATCAGCTTACTTTACGAAAATATATTTAATAAATTTAAACACGAGCTGCATAGCTTACAGGAGGTATGTAATTTAAATCCGTATTATATTTGTTTGATTATCTAAAAAAGAAAAAAAGTTTAATAAAATTAAAGCCATAAATTTAAAAAAAAAAATTAATAAAAAGTTTAAAATGTTTATTAAAAATAAAACTGTATATGTAGATACAATAGGTTTCTTGCTATATTATAAGTAACATAAAATATAAAAACAATTTCAAGCTTTGAGAATTTCAGACAATACTTGACATATAGGCTGGGTTAGGGTAAGGTAGGTGCATAAAAAGGTAAACCCCAGGTTGTATTTATAACTGAGTGCTCCACTAGTAGATTTCATGTTTTTATCTAAACTAGGTTATCGAGAATTTTCAGATTTTCAGATGTTTTGTATTTCAATTAGTTTACTTTTTACTAGAGAAAAACACTATAGAACTTAGTAATTAACTATAATTTTCTGAAAAATTGTCTTTTAAATAATCGGTTACTCATATGAATGTATAAATAGTTTAAATAGTTACTTGATATTAAGTAGCAGATATATAATTAATTGTATTCAATATATCTCCTTAAAAATGTTTAATTAATTCTTAAGCAATTACGTTTTTTGACATTTATTTAAAAAATTCAAATTAAACAATTTATTGATCTAAATTAATATTAATTAAACTTACAAAAAATAAATACTTTTAAAAAAATAATTTGCATTATTTATATAAATTAAATAGGTGCATTGCATACGATGACACAATTATATACAATAAGGTTGATTACTTAGTATACCTTTAATTAATTACTTTTTATCAATAGATAAGTAAACCGTTTAACAATATTACTAATTACGCAATTATTTCCGGAAGCCCTGAGCTCTTTGCAAATGAAACTACATTAAAATGTTACACATTTGGTTGGGGTAAAAACAAAGTTGGTTACCCAAAACATAGAGCGAATGTTGTTTCTGTTTTGGTGAAGTACGGGATTGATGCTTGTAAAGTTCCACCGGACAAGTATAATATATTATTTTCTCCAAATTGTTAATTAATGGAATCATCAAAATATAATCAACTATCGCGATTTTACAGTAATTATTTAAAGAATATTGTAAAAAATACATGGGCAGATTTTTTGTGTCCAGTACCCGGTAACCGTATGGTATGTAATGGCGATAGTGGAGGTGCTTTGATGTGCCAAGGATTCCTATTTGGTATTACCAGCCACGGTTACAACTATTATCCTGGAATGGTGAACTTAAAACCGAAATGCGGCGATACTCGTGTTCAAACAAGACATTTATTTATCTACAATTATCGGAACTGGATCGATGGTATTATGCTTGGTACATCCAACACTAGTGCACGATGTAACCATTTAATATTTATATTGATTAGTATTGTTAGATTTATATCATAGATATACAAATTTAATAATAATTGTAAAATAAACAGACAATTTTCATCAATACAAAAGTTTGTTATGTATCGTTTCAATGGATGACTTATGGATCTATTCACGCTACCTAAAGTCACAAAACAGCAAGCTCCCAAATACTTAGAGTAATAATTAATTTATAGACTGTATTTTATCTAATACAAACGACAAAAATGTATCGTTTAAGAAATAACATATATATATATTATGTAGGTATACATATATCAGGTATAGTATACATTTAATATTGGTAGAACACAGATTATCTAATAATATTAAACTATTAAATACTGGCACGCGTGTTAGAAAAATAAAAAAATAAAATCGTTGAAACTGGTTAAATATATATTATATTTATGTTCTTTGATTTTCTTATAAGTTCTGTAAATATATAATTTATTATATTTTTAAATTATTGGATTGTACAAATTATTAAACGTCGAAGTCTATGCATGACAAGCTTTAGTAAATCCTTCCTAATATTTGATTATACAAACAAGACATATTTGATTACTATCGCCATAATATAGACTCATTTGAATGTCAGTTTATAATTATTTGTTAGTAGAAGTATATTTAGTAAACTTATAATTAGTAACGTTTTGAATCCCAAACAGTGTTAAATATGTAGATATTTAAAAATAAACCGAATTTATCGAATTTTTATGAATTGTTAAAATACCCTACTATCACTTCAGTAAATTAATCTCTCTAACCTATATAACTAGAGTTCGATAGAGTCAAATATTAAAAAAAATTATTGAAAATAAAGCACAAAAGAGCGCTAAAAAGAAGGAAAGTAGGTAACCGCTCGACTGTAAAGTAAGCGTTGAGTGTACCTCGTCATTGGGTAAGTCACTATGTAATATATATATTAAATTTAAATTCAACAATAAATCATTGCATACGAAAAACGATTCTGAGCCAAGTCTACTTGTCAGCCTATATTACTAAGTATATATTTTATGATATATTTATATTGCCACTCAAGTAATTTATTTTACTACTATTAGTAATACGATAGGTAGATTGCATTAATTTTTGTCAATAACATTCAAACGTAGCTTTTATTTAATTATTGTAGTAGTATATATTATTATATTGTTATTCACTTTTGAGTCAATACGGATCAATAGCATAGAACTTTGTGAATAGATTCGTGGTGTAAATAGCCAATAGCTTCAAATTGATATAAATATCTTGAATATATTCTTAGGTTTATAAAAAACAATAATATAAACAAAAGTTCCAACTTCGCCACGAATAATATTTTTAAATTACAACAAAATAACTAAAATTGTTATTTTTCATTTAAATATCTAATTTTGTCAAAATTTAAACTTCAAACGCTCATTCCATCAAATTAAAATCTTGTTTTATTTTTCTAACAAAAATCAACGTCAAGGATAAAAATCTAATCGTTTTTACTGCTCTAAAAAGTGATGACAGACATCAAAAATAAAAAAAATTTAAAAAAACACATAATATAATTGTAAAATTAATATATTCATCACTCCACACAAAATCTAAAATTAATCCAATAGTACTTAGTAAAGCACTAATAATGATTTTTAAAAATTCATAACTCGATGCTTTATTTTTGTTTTATTAATTTAATTGTAATAAACCATCGAACTATATGGTTTTTACACGTAACAGTTAAAATTAAGTTTAAATAATATGTTAAATTATGAATAAAAAAAATTTTTCCATTGCATATTTGGAAAAATAACGCCACCAGTAAAATTATCTTCCTCAAACGACTTAACTAAATAATCACGTAACCGTGCGGAATAACAACTTTTAACTTTTGGCATTTTTCGAACAAATAAAATAAACAATAATCCCAATGATATAAAAACTAAAATACACACATGATACGACGGTGGAACAGTTAACTCAAAACGACTGAATACTTTTAGAACTTGTACCCACTACAGTAATTTCTTATCCGTATCATGTCAATAAATTCAACTTTAAAAGATAAATTTGATTTGATACATAACTTTTCCTGTGGACATAAAGGTATAAAAATTAATTATAACCTTTCAAATATTCCATGTATATAGATATAACATGATTTATAAACATAGAATAATTAATATCGAAAAAACATAAATAAAAAAACTAAAAAATACCAATAAAACAAAATATGGCAAAATAAAATTCGCGTAAAATATATTGTGTAAATCGTATCCTGTAATAATATTAAAAAAAATGCATAGTTGTTCATGCCCGATATGGCTTCATATTGGACCGATGGGAAAAAAATAAAAGCAAATCCCTACAATAAATAATACGGACTCATTACAATAGGAAGAGATCACTAAAAGAACCAACCATATTGTATCAACTAAAACTTTACCATACCTACACAAATAAAACAAAACAAGTCAAACATAGTTTAGTAACTAATCAACTAATTCAAATGCATACACAGAAGGAAACAAAATAAAATTATTTTTAAAATATATTTTGGTTGTTTTTTTTTTTTTTTTTGATTTAAAAGCGTTTGACCATAATCTTTGGCTCATAAAAAATAACTACAAAATATACATTTTCAAATAAATAGATACCTAGTGAATGATTTAAAACAACTATTTATTCAATTGATTCCATTTTAACTACTAAGTTTATTTCCCAGTTAATAATATTGTATGTGATTTGTGCAGTCACATTAATCTGACACTTTCCAGTATTCGTTGTTACAGGATGACTATTTATTGGGAACAAATAACAAATAATAAATTTTGTTAGTTCTAGTATAGTAAACCTGTCAATACCTCAGATTTATAACACTATTATGTTCTTTACATTTACACGCGTTTAAGTTTTAACGAAGAAAAAATGTATCAAATGTAAATGCTCCAAATTGTCAACCAACGGTTTGTAAATATTACGAGAGCAAACCCTTCTGCGAATCAGTTTACGAAACGGCCCCTTTGCTGAATCTTTAATGCACAACACAATGCATGCAGCGAATTTCTCTTAAATTAAAACGAAGCCGGTGCCCGACTGTTATATATAAATGCAATACAATGGGATTTATTCCGTTCTCTTAATTATTTCATTACTCTTGAATTAATACACTATATTTGTGTTTTAAACTAAATACCTTTATCTTAGAGCTCGCAAAATGTAGGTGTAGGTATGGTTTACGTTACATGCTTTCCTCCATCGTCGTACACATTTATATTAACAAACGCTAATTTACGCATACCGGCGACGTAAATATCATAACGCGGTGGTGGTCTATAGTGGTAGACGGCAGTTATAGCCACTGCGTGTAATTAACATAATAACAAATTAAACAGGGCAACTGGTGAATAGTGGTTATGGTGTGAGTGGAGGGGGGGGTGAACAAACGACCGGTTGAGAACGGTTGTGATGTCGATGGGGTTGAGGGGGGGGGGGTTGGAAACGAGCTCGTAATTTATGAACGTCCGGGTAATTTTGTGCTGATTGTGAATGGGCGCCGCCGCCGCGTGTTATCTGAAAGGGGGTTGGTTAATGTCCCGTACAAGTCCGAAAAAATAAAAGTCAGTTCTTACACTTGGCATTTGGCATTTTGGATAATAAAAACTACCGAAACAGGAATAATACGCGGGGTAAAAAGATACAGACATTTGTGTTCATTATATCCGCGCCACATGCATACTCTTAACAAAAGAAAATAAAGGGTAGAGCGTGTTAATTTGTAAACACTTATATTTTATTTTAAAGCCCGCCTTTTGTTATGTGTGGTTCAGAACGTAGGCGACATCCATACATTTCTGAGTATTCAAAGTCAAAATTAAGCTTTAGATTTTAACTGGATATTGTATGCATCCTTGTAAAATATGTAAGTAGGCAGGTACCATAAATACCTCAAATATTTAAATTTTAAATTAATTTTAGTATTGTAAACATTTTTCTTGATTAAAAAATAATATTATCATATTTTGCTTGAATACTATTGTCGTTATCTAAACTATTATTTTATGATGTCGGTCTTATGTAATACGTAACATATTAAGTGGTCGTGTAGCGGAGAACCAGAACACATTGCTAAGCTTGTAAAGATAAAACTTCTAACAGAAAAACAACATTCATATCAATATTGTCAAAATCATGTAAAATTTAGAACAAAACTAGAAATTTCTTATAACTTATACGAAACTCTATAATAAGTCCGATGGAGCTCAATTGCAAAAATGCCCAATCATATTCAAAATCAAATAATCTGCATTTAGTTTAACTGAAATACTTTCGTCTATCAATATCCCAAACCGCAAAACACTAATAACATTTTTTGTATTCGGTATTCTTATCTACCATTTTTGTTTGTATTAGGCTAATAATTTTTGAAGTTTGAAGTTTAAGTTATAATAAAATTAAAATATACTAAAATACTTTAGGTATAAGTGGAATTTCCGATTGAATAATTATATGTTTGAATTTATATTTGTTCAATTGTTTAAATTATGTTGAAAAATGAAAGGTTTAATTTTTAATTTTTATAGTTAAAGTATTAAAATAAATTATTAAAGAAACTATTATCAAAATTTCTAACAGTTATGAAATTAAGTACAATTATATTTTATATTATGATAACGGACAATTTTTAAAAATAAATAAAAATAATTATTTTTAACATTTTGTTGAACTTTTATAATATAAAATAAATACTTTTTTATAATTAACTGGTAGTAAAAAAACATTCGAAATGCCTAAATACATTAAAGTTATGTATATATATAGCAATATTAAATAGGTGCACGGCCAACTAATTATAATTACTAGCAGAAACATTAAACATGGTATTATGTTATTTTTAAAAACACAGCTCATGCAATTATATGAGAACAAAATATCAATACCTACGTATTTTTACTTATTTTTACTTATTGTTAAAATAAAATAATAAATACTGTAATTTTGAGTTAGTTATATTATAAACAATCACTAAACATATAAATATTTAATGAATGAATAGTGAGCTAATGATCTTTTAAACATAATTTAGTGTCCCGTGACTGGATCATTAAATATATGCGAATCACTAAATCAATCAAACTCGGCATAATAATTGCACTATTTTTGTTTCATTTTCTTTTCTTAATTTAATTCATTTCAAGAATTTCGTTAAGTTTTAATGAAAAAATAATTTAGAAAAAAAATCTAGTGATTTTCTTTTGAGTTCTCGTTTAGTTTTATTTATTCTGCTAGTGTTTATAATAAAAAAATTTAAAAAAAAGCATTTTAGAAATCCAATCCAAATTTTCAGCATGCTTGCAGAGATAAGTGAACCTCAATAAATGATCCAAAAATCATTCTGGCTCTTGCTCAAACTGACTATACCTTTGGTACCTTTAAAATTAAAATACCACAAAGTCAATAAAAACCTATATTTATAGGACTGTTGCCGGGAATCACAAATATATTTTCATACAATTTTTATCATATTATATATATATATATAAGTCTTTGTTCGACCATTTTAACGCATATTCATAAATTGTTTATTAGATGACAACGTGTAATTAAATATCATTTAAGTGCTTTGCCCGAAAGTAGACGGTGGGCGTGGGTGGAAGAGTGGGAGTGAGAAGGGTGAGAGAGCTTTGTTTCAACACTGTAGTGGGTATGGCTGCAGGGTACGATGGTGTTATTTTGCGGTCATGTCAACCCGCACGCACGACAACATTTGACCCTAAATCGTTATCTCGCGGTATTTCAAATAATTTACAAACAAGTGCTTCCGTGTACTATCCTCCTCAGTGTTGGGATTAACATATTTCAATATATGAAGCGTACAACAGGCATAGCAGAAAATGAACAATTTTAGAAAAATTTACTTATCTATTATATAGTAGGTAATCGTAAATAAGTAAAACTGACGCCATCGATTCACAAGAGACTTTATTTATTATTACAAAATATACCAACATGTATGGGTGTTTTGTGTTGCTCTCATTCTCAAAGTAAATAACGTAAATATTTATATGTTTAATAGCATTAGAGTTTAAGACTTTCATAATATATTACAAAAATCAATAATCAAAATGTTAAAAATAAAATTATCTCATCATAAATATTAATGATATTAAATTGAAAAATTATATTAAAGCCACACAAATAATGGTAAATCCGTGTTAACTGTATACATATACACGCACTATATATCTTATTTACATCATGTAAATTTATAATATATTAGATGAGTGTGTTATTATATTATGTTGTGAGATGAGAGCTGTGCGTGGTTTCAAATTCCTTGGATTTTCAAGGTACAAAATCAATTAAAAAAAGACTTCGATTTTCAGTATTAAAAATATCATATTTACACGGAGTTTTGATTTAATTTTGTAAAATTCTTGTAATGATTTTCATTTGTAAATAAAGTAAGTTTAAAACAATTGACAAACAAACAAAACCTGATATTGGAACCATCAGCTGGTTACCAGAGGTTATTATGTTTAATATTTATAGTGGGCGTCGTTAACACTTATCAATTTAACGCAGTCTTAAAAAACTATGATGGCATGCATCTTCGGTTATATTTTATTCACCAATACAATGAATTTTTATTTTAAGATTATACCTATTTATATTTAAAAATGTTGTATGATGATCGGTAAGTAATTATTTTATTCTAATATTGTTATAATAACTTGTGATTTTTCACTTTACATAGCATTTAATTAAGTTTGTTAGGTTATACACTCAAGTGATTGGAAACTACACATAGAAAACTTTTAGGTTTTTCGAAATTATAAAACTCATTTTGAATTTTAATAACACCGTAAATAACTAAAGGAATGTGTTCATTGATATAACATTTTGCATTTTCTAAAATGTCTTCATAAAACATTGAAACTTGAATGAAACATTTAAACTTTTACTATTATACGTAAATAAAGTATAGTAGGCAGATAATATACCTACACTAATACAAAATATATTACATAAGCACTTATATCTATTAAATCTATAATCTTAGATTTATCTAACTCCGTTCAGGATCATTTTTTTATAGAATAGTGTTCAAATTAAAAATAATAATAAAATACACCATTGTCATAAATTCTCGTACTAAAGTATAGAAGCGAGTTAACGAAACAACAATTTTCAATAAATGATTTTTTTTCTCTATTTTAACGGTGTCAAAATATTAATGTCTTTTTTAAATTAACTTTTAGATTCTGAGAAATCGGTAAATGCATTGGTCTAAGGTCTTACAACGTTTTTTTTTTAACGAAAATATTTACGCAAAACCAATTATGCTATTTTCTGAAGACCCTATTTAAATTTTTTTTGTGATATTGTCACAGGATGACTATATAGTCCGTCAATGTATTTTAGATAAATTTTCGTTTTGAAAACATATGCAGTTGGGCTATTTCTTAATACTGAAAAATGTTATCTTATGTCGTTCTATCGTAATCGAAAATTAATAGTATTTGATTATTTTCTTACTGGTTTGCATAAATCTTTTATAATTCAAATTGTAAAGTCAAAAAATACTAATTAGTAGGTATATTACTTAACTATATATAAAGTTAAATGTTCTTTATGTGATCCAAAAACACAATAATTGATTAAATACAAATGAAATAACTAAAAATGTACTGTTCCTTGATGATTTAAAATTTGTAAGATATTGATTAATAATTAAATATATACTATGTAATTTAAACTATTAAAATGTATATAAAAACAAAATACAAACATAATTTAAGCAATACTATATCCTTTATTATTCACATAATACATAACATGTATTTTCTATACATGATATTATAATAGCTTATAATATCATATATAGAAAATTATACAATTAACATTTAGTAAAGATTTGAAACATCTACGGTTATTCATTTTTAAATTACAAAAAATCGTTCGATGAGATATTGTTAGTTTACGGGTGAATATCCAATGCATAGTTTCAAACGCTGATAAAAAATTATTTTGACTTTTCGGTAAATTTTTTTTTATGAAAGGTAGTAAAACTTATCGACAACCTTGTATTAAATTTTCAAATCTTAGTTATAAAAAGAAAAATGTTTATGAATTTTAAACTTAAAATAATTTGCAAATTTTGTCAAAGTTCTAATTTCAGATACTTTTAAAAAAGTATTATCAATTCACGCTTAACTTTTTTAAATTATACTAATAACAACTTATGAGGAACTTTGTATAACATTTTCAAGTTATTAGACCACGTAAAAAAAAAAATGTTATAGACTATGTATGTAAAAAAATAAATAAATCAAAAATATCATATGTCTATAAATAGCAAAATTATATGATGTATAAAAAATGCTAATATAAACATTTGGTGAAAATTTCGTGTATCTATGGTCATTATTTTTTGTATTACATCAAAAAACAAAATCAATTTCGTCAAAAATTTGTTTTGTGAAAAAATTCCCGTTTTTCCCTATTATTTTTTTTTTTTGTATTTCCCGACGCATTTAAAACTATTGGGAATTTTTTACTTTTAAGCCCCCAAAGTAACAACTAGATTCACTTTCCTACTAGAAAAGATGCTGATGAAGAAAATCAAAGCACTTTTACTGCCCCAAAACGTGATGACAGACACAAAAAAACACACACATAACATTGTAAAATTAATACATTCACCGCTTCTCTCAGAATCTAAAATCTAATTTTTATTTCTTAATACAGAAATATAAACTTACAACTAAAAACTTATCAGTATTTGTTAAGATCTCGAGGCTTTGATGGACTTTTTAAAATATTTTACGACGAGAAAATTTAGAGAAACCTGCAGAGTGCATTGGTCAGAGGTTCTTACTTCCATTTCTTCAATAGAGTTTTAAGACATTAACAAATGAAGGACCATTAAATAAAACCAAAATATATCCCTCTATTCTTTGTTATTCTTGAACGCACACATACGACCAAGATAAATACTATGTCATTATATAAGCGATACAAACGTTAAATAGAATTCAGAGTTCAATATTCAATTTATTAACGTTGATAGGACAATCAATTTATCTTATTTAAAAAGTCATATTAATTACGATTAGTAGTCCAATCTGACAGTTCAAATGAATGGTGAACTTTAAAATCATACTTTGTTAAATAAGCAATTAACAAAAGTTATCTAAGAAAAATAAATTAAAATTAATTTTTTATGTTGCATCATTCTTAAAATATTAATAGAAACACATTTCTTTAATTTTCTCTGACTTGTTATCATACAATTTTACTGTAATTTAAGTCAATTCAAGTTTAACAAGACACTGTATGATAGGATATTAAAGGTTGACATAAAAATAGGTGTTTGCCGCCTATCCGGAAAGCTTATAATTGTAACGAGGTTCTTAACTATTTTCATTAAATTATTTATTTTGTTCTTAATTTTTATAAAATAATAAATTGTATATTTTAATTGCATACATGTTTTTACAACATAAAACTTAAAATCAGAAACTCTGTAAGTAATGTTTATTTAAATTTCTATGAATGACATTAAAAAAATAATAGCATATGATAGTATTAATCATCATGCATGCTGTAATAATATGAATGTTTTTACAATTATTTTAAATTAGGTACCTACTGACTAATCATATTAAATGTACCTATTACAAAAACTACTTCCATTTATTAGATTGTAATTATTGTTATATGTAACCGTCTGTCTCTAAGTGTTTATGATAATACTAACAGTTTATTTTTATAACATATGCAATACACATATATGTATTTAATATTTATTTTCTAAGAAATGTCTCTCAAAAAAGTCATAACAATTAAACCAAATAATGAGTGCTGTCTATAATAATCGTAATTCGACTGATGTCTGATTTTTTTTTAGTGCACTGGTTCACTATGTACATAAGTAATTATTTCAAACCAACTTTAACACTACTTTTCTATATGTATAACATAAAGAAAATATTAAACTTTTTAATTTGGTTAAAAAGTGAATTGACTAAAAATGGAAGGGTAATGATTTAGTCGAAAAGGATCTCGTCCATAATCTATTATATCTTAACCAGTGATTATTTTTACAATGTAACTTATAATAATAAATTATTTGAATACAATTTATTATATTATAAAGGATATAAAAAAAATTAACAAATTAAACAAACATAAATTTCAATTAAACGCGGTAAAAACATAAATCCAAAATATTGTGATAATAATAACGATGATATAATAATAAATATACAGTTATTTTTATTTTTTACGTACCTAATACAAAATATTTTTTACATGTTTAACTAGTCACGGAATTTATTAATAATAATTTTCAATAGATATATTATACTACATTATGAAACTTTTGAAGAACTTTTAATGCTTTAAAAACTTAAAAACAACTTAATTATAAAGCCAACAGCTTCTTAATTAGTTACGGTATACAATAAATAAATATGAAATTTTAAATGTATTCAAATTATGTTGTATGTATAATTCGTGACTACCGTATTATTCGATTGTATTAATCACGACTACCTATAAATTTTTTTAAGATCCATTACTAGGACAACAACACAATATATTCTTTCGGGTCGATATTGAGTAGTTTGTATGAAATAAATTTCTTTCGTTTACAATTTTTCGTTTTTTTTTTTTTTTTTTTGCTATTTTCAATCAATTGCAACCTCTTCATGCATTTATTATAATTTACTTTATATAAACATCATATTTACATAGGTACAGATACACAATTATCATTTCAATCTATCTATTACAATACATGAAATGTAGAACCAATAAAAATTAAATCAAGAAGTATTATATTATTAAGAACAATAAAAATAATAATAACTACAAACTAAAAGCCAAAAATAAAAGTACTTATAGAAAAGCAGAATAATTTATTTTAACAGGGATACATTCAATTTTAAAACTACTTCAATTCTAAGACAGTACGTGTCTGGCAGCCAACCGTGTAGTACGTGTTTACTTTATCGCGAGTGCGCATTTTATAGCTCTCGATAGCACAACACTGTTGGACCACATATACGGATAATATAATTTTATTATTATACAATTACTCACCTTATCGCGTAATCTGCAACAATAATAAGACGGCCAGACCGTCAAAAACGAAGGTCATTAGCAGACCGTTATCGACCAAATCATTTAACAGAACGAATGCGACACAAACAATCAAACCCGTAAATACACGTCTCATACAATCCACTTGTACAACTAGTATATCATCTTTAAAAACTACTTCCCCTCGTACACCTACTCTGTTCTCATCTACACCGTCGTCTTCGATGATTGCGGTGACTTCGTCATACGATGACAACAGCCCAAGAGTACATGCCATCAATCTCGTACAGAATACAAGATTAAATTATACATCCGCGACAACCAATGAAAACTCTCCTAGCAGAGAACAGGCATTTGTTCTCAACTCGATAGACGGTACACCTCAAAGAGATTATATCGTTGTCATAGGCAAACTAATCTCTCCTAAAAACATTGTTTTTGCTTTCCGCCTATAAAATAATCGGTTTTGTGTTTTTCTTTGAAGCAAACAAATACTCGATTCGCTTTTAGCATCCACTCAAACTATCACTATTAATGAACAGTTAATCGAAATCCGCCGACTCATTAACCCATCTAAGAGGATAGTCATATTCAATGTCTGTCCTATACCAAACCAAATCATTCTTGATGCGCTCAAAAATATCAATATAACACCTGTGTCCCAAATTGTTCATCTCAAAGCTGGTATCAACATCGATAGATACGACCACATCTCAAGCTTCCGTCGAAAGCTATTTATGAAACACGATGATTCACCAAAACTTCTGGGATCACTTCCTTTACATCATAATCACGCTGAATTCAGAATATTCTTTACTGATGGTTGAATCACGTGCTTTCTATGTAAATTCACAGATCATACACTCAATACCTGTAAGAAAATCGACCTCAACCCACAAAGCATTATCGAACTCGTCCAACTTGATTCACTGGTTGAACTTCCCTTTCTCCCCTCATACTATTAGATCCCTCAGAAAAGAATATAAAACCCTCACATTAAATAGTCCCAATCATTCTTTCGTCAAACCTTAAGTAATGGAAGGGATCACAAAGGATTACCATACAAGTGAAATTCACAACTCTTATCGCCAAGCTCAACTCCCACGGCCGACGATTCTTAGATGCCAATAAATGAATCTTCTAAAAAACCTCTTTCTGAAACCTCCTTAACAACTCATCCGCCGATTTTCAGTGCAACAAATAAGGCTAACAGAGATAGAAGTAGAAGTGTATTAAAAAAAGGTAAAATTGACAAATGAAGATTAAACTCCTCTTCCAAAATTCATGACAAAATGGTTTTGGACCTCAAACCTGCCGAAGATGTCTTTTCTGATAATCAACACATATCGTTAATTAATTTCATATACGTACTAAAAAATTTCACTAACAAAAGTATGAATGTTCATAGTATCTGTAAGGACATCAACTCTGACATCACATATCTAATGAACCTTATTGACCTAATACGCCCTAAAATCACAGATCGCAACACTAAATCTCTAATCATTAGACTTGCAATTTCCTATTCCAAACTTCACCCCCACTGCAAGATAACTAACCTCTATCTGCATTCACTGATTATCAAACACTCAATATTCTGATCTCCCCTCTTTAATAAAACATGTAATAATTAAAATGACTAACAACATTATTCAATGGAATATCAATGGGTTCTTTTTTCACTAGCTGTTATATTTTAAAACTTTTTTCTATGTATCAACATATTAATATCTATGTAATATATTAATGTATATAAAATGTAATAGTCTAATGGCCTCTGATGCCGCGGATAATTTATTAAATAAAAAAAAAAATCTAAGAATTTAAAGGACCAATTTGTTTAGCCAAACTCGATTTTCTATTTACTTATCTTGACTTTTAATAATTTATAATAATAAATTCTGTATGACGTTTTAATAATTTTTATCTAATGATTTTGTTTAAAATATTTTGTTAAACTTTAAAATAAATTGCATATTGTTATTTATTCGGCATAAGCGACTGTGTAGAATAATATTTAAATAGAAAAACAAATAACATTAATCAACAATAATGTTTTTTTCGAAAAAAAATAATGAAAATTATACAAACAATTGCTTTTACTAAAACATTATTAATAAAATATCATATTAGCTGGTACAAACAAATAATGATACAATTTTGACCCAAAACCATTTAATAAATTTCTCAATAATTACCCGGTATTTTATTCTTTTATAACATCCATTTTAAATCACAAAATTTTTCTTTTTCTATACGTTTAAATACTGTAGGTACCTGAGCTGTATTTATATATTTATTTTGACACCACGTGACATTTGACAAGATGTACAATTTATAACGGTTATGTACAGTAAGAATTTAATTTTAGAGTAAAAATTAGTGAAACCGTGTATAAAAAGGAGTAGGTACCTTACTTATAGTTTACAACCTCAAGCACATGAAATGGAAAACATTAAATAATATTAAAATAAAGCAGCCGAAAAACTAAAATAATTTATTATACTGGCGAAGCATTCAGTGTATAGAATGATTGTTATCAAATGATCTGTGGGATGTGATGGAATATAGAAAAGTAAGTGGTTCCTTGTTGAATAGATCGGGGACACAGAGTGAGATGATGCGATTAGACATTATACTGATAACATTACAGTTCACCAAAAAAATATATACTATTATAAAATACTATTTCCAAATCAATATCAAACAATATGTTTTCTTTTAAAAATTAATATTTCTGTCCAATGACCAAGGATTGAACTGTGGTTCTCAGGAACAGCTGGGGAATATTGAAATGCAAATTTTTTGATAATTTTCAAATGTTTAGTATTTTTATTGTGCATTTTTTATATAATTTGTATTAGTTTAAATGGTAAACATGTTTGTAAATAGGGTTGAATAATATTAGCAATTTATTCACGCAAAGATAAATTTGAACTGTTGACTAGGTAGGTAAAATTTTAATGACAGTCCGGGTTACCTATAAAGGATGATGTATTGGATGTATTGACTTGCTGTATTAGAACCTGGACATTTGAAGAAGACTGGAAAAGGTATGCTATGACCAGCTAATTATCTTTAATAATTTTTAAAAATTTGGATTTCTAAAATGGGCTTACACAGAGATTTTGTTTTGGCAAACGGAAATTGAATATTTTATTATAATAACATCATAGTATTAAAATATGCCTCGAAGAGATCGACGAGGACAAAAGAGGTATCATAGATCATAAAACATTTAGCCAAAGACGAAACGCCTACAAAAACATAATGAACCAGTTCGATTTGACGATTATATTAAACTAATAACAAAAAATAAATATATTAAAATTTGATTGACTACCTAGCCATTTATTGCTCCACCTCACTTTTGTTAATTACGTGGCTTTTTAAAATTATTAAAAAACAATAATATCAATAAAGTTGGTTTCGTAACGTTATCAAATTAATCATCTGTTGCTGGGGACAGACTAAAGGTATAACAAGATATTTAGTTGCCGTGGCAACCGTAACGCGAAATTGGTAAAAAAAATTCAAAAAAATCATAAATAGGTATGTTAAAAAACATATGTTATAGATTATAATTATTGTTGTGAAGACTGTGTATTCTACACCCACGAAGAATTTAATGATTTTTTTACTTAACTACAAGAAATACGATTGATATGATTTTATAATGTTATAATAAATAATAATTGATTTGGTCTATGAAATATGTAGAGGTAACTACAGTAGGATCAGTATGTATTTTCAGTTGGATATTGAAAAAATATATAACTATGGGTATTATAATAAAATCAGAATTAAAAATAATGGGTAAATCAGAAAATGCAATTAAAGAAATTATTGAATTAGATATTATATACAATATACATTTATTTGAATTTAGGCGTAAGTATACACTATAAATTTTAATAAAATAAATAAACAAATACCTAAGTGATTGTATGGAACATTATTTTTCCTTACTCTAGCGAGAAATACTACATCATATTATACTAATCTATAATACCTACCTATATATTATTATGTATTAATGGTATTTATTTTTCGTCGGTAAGGTACTTAACATAAGAACAACCATTGGTATACATAGCATTTTTAAAACACTTTTTTTTTTATTTGAAATAATGGCATAGGTACAAAACACAATCGTGTTAACAAATGTTAATGTTAACAATAAAATATTATGTAACTATAAAAACTTTAAGTTAATTTTTTAAAACTTCGACATGATATTATCTACAACTAAAATGAATAAATATCTTCGGTCGTATTATTATAGTAATAGTATTGAAATCTTACAGATTTTTAATTTGATCAACAATATTGATACAATAACACACACGATGTATACCTAACCTGTCTACAACATAATGCGGCGAGTACTGGGTAAAAATAAAAACAATTTCAAAATCTAATAACATATTTTTCGGAAAAAATAACAATGTTAACAAGCAAAAACATTCCAAACCACACGAAAACATTTCCTCCAATAGTTTATTTATATCCATAAGAAATTCCTTTTTCTCGTCATGACAACATTACTGGAATTCCGTCCCACCAACCAACAAACTAAGGCCCACTAAAAGCTCAATCAAACAACGCTTAATGGTCCACTATATTTTATACACCTCCGGAGTTCAGCCGCCGTCAGGATATCACTATTACCAGGTTAAGAATTGAACACACTTTTATTACACATTCGCCTTTCTAAACAGCAAAAAATCCTCAATCTATACGCAACACATGTCAAACTTGTATCACTGTCAAACATATCTTTAAGGAATGCCCAAGACACGATCGATACGCACAACTCTAAATATTCTTCGCGGCATCAAAGAAGTCCTTATCTAAGACAAAGTCATAAAAATAATCATTTTTATTTCTAAATGTAATTTATTTAATAAACTTTGAAATTGTAAACATTAGCAAACCAAGCGCTGTAAATATTACCATTATATTATGACAAAATACTTGCAAATAACTTTGGTTAATAACCCCAGTTGTTGAGGACGTAAATTAAAATATTTTTTCAAAAAAAAAAAACACTGTTAGGTAACATAATGGCCGAATCATCACTATAATTTATTCCAAACATGCATTTTATGTACTCTGTCCATTCCGCGAGCATATTATAATTCATTGATAACAATTGATTTCGTGACACGGGTCCCGGAAGAAACGAAAACAATATTCAAAACGTCCGGGGCGTCTATGCAACAACATCATATTATAGTTGCACATAAAGGCGTGTTCGAGGTAGGGATAACACCAATTAATTTAAAGCGTCCTATCAGATGGACTCACGCAATCATCATAAATCGCGGCAGTAATGCTGCCATCTTCCCGGCGAAATTGTTCCGGCCCAGTGATATAATTACGGACGAAGGACCTGGCCGTTTCCTGAGGAAAAGATATAGGTACCCCCCCTCCCCCCAATGCCGCAAAACTCGCATTTTGTTTTGTGTGACGGGAATTAATTTTTGTAACCTACATTTAAAACGCTAAAACGTTATATTATACCGTTAAACCGTTTTATACCGTTTTTAGACCAGACAAAAAAAAAACAATTAATGTATACCAAATGATGGTGGCGATAATAATTTTATGAAAACCGTTCGGTTAAGTATCAAGCTTTTATTTAATTACTCGTGTAAAACAAAAATTTAAAAAAAAACATAAAACAGTGCCTTTGTTGACAAATAATTCGAGGGTAATAATATTGAACGGTTTGAATGTTAACTGTGTGAATAAGTAGGTATAAAAGATATCACCCGGCTCAGGCTTATTCGAACATATTATATGTATTATAATATTTATTGAATACCCAACTGATTAATTGAAGCTTTCAAATTTAGTATACGAATTCTAGTTCACTTAATAATTGTCTTGAAGTTATTATTTTTTAATAATTTGATCGCGATAATATTACATAAACAATGTAAAAAAATTACTCAAAACTTTGATTATAACTATTCAAACCAACTATTATCTCACTAAAATTCTATTTTAATATTTTATTTACGTGAAAATAGTTAATAGGCAGGTAGGTAACTAAAAACCATATAAATAAACCATATTATTCAAGTAGCCTCTCTATGGCCACTACAATTTTTTTCCTCTACGTATGTTTTATTTCAGTGTTGTAATATATTATAATTTATAACTTATTACCGCGAATTATTTAATTAATTATCTTAATTTGTGCTTACCACTAGAAAAGTGTTTGAGGGTACCACGGAACCCACTATAATTTCATTTTAGCATTCTTAGGCCCTAGCTCGCTGATTACAAAAATTTTAATATTAAAATAAAAAATACAGCACTGGCTATAATTATCAGGTATCATTATTTTATTGATCTACAGCCGTGATTAGTACACGATACACTATATGAAAATCTATAAAGTTAATTAGTAATTATATTATACTAAAATATATACTTATATAATATAGTAATAATTATAGGTACCTACTTAGATATAAAACTAATATGACATTTTAGGTTTAAAATATTTTTTTTTTAACTTTAGTTTTTATTTCCACATTCTGTTTTATATGTTGAACACTAAATGGATTTTACGCTAATAATATTGCTGTGAGTGAACAGATTAAAGAATCATCCCGATGGTTGAACTTGGTTCAAGTTTTACAGTTATCTAATAATTTATATTTTAGATTCTCAGCGAAACAACGAATGTATTGGCTTATAACGATTTTTTTTTTCTAACGGTTTTAGTTATTAATATTGTGATTCGAACAAATATAAGGGTAAAGAATTGAAACATTTGCCAATAGATGTGTTTATTATTATTTTTTATACATAATTATACTTAAAAAATATTTAGACTATTTTAAAATTATTTATACTACGTATGTCTATCATATTATTCACATGGGTACGCGGTATTGCAGACTTTAAGATAATAACAATAACAGATACCTATATGAATTAATATTATTATAATTATTGATTAATAAAGGTAGAAAAAAACCATCTTCGCTTAGAATCGTTTTTCGTTTACAATGATATACCATTGCATATTTGCATTCAAATTTCGTTTATAAATAATTAGTAAATTAAAGTGACCTACTCAATGATGAGGTACACTGGAAACGGCTAAATGTAAACTCTTACACGAATAGGTAACCTTTTTACCTGAAAATAATAGATAATGTAATCTCCTTCAGTCCTACACTGACCTTTCTAATGAACTACAAAATTTAGAAATGTCTCAAAAACCTCGTACACGAGTTGAAAAAAATATAACTCTTATTACATGTTAAATTTTGAAAAGAATTTAAAAACATTGAATATTTGACAAATCTTAAATAACATCTAGGTGATAATCCTAATAATAATTTGATTCGTCGTTTTTAAAAATAGTTCAAAAATGAATAACAGTAGAGTACCTAACTACCATGACATGAAATTTTCACCAAACATTTTCTAGGCATGTTATAATTATATTTTTTTGTATTATTTATCTATAGTCACATGAAATTTTTTACTTTTATTCAGTTTATGTTGATAAAATATTGTTTTCTTAGTAAATAGCTTTAAAATATCGAATAGAAGTTTTCTCATAATTTGTTCTTACAGCAGTAATAAATTAAAATGTATTAAAAATATAAAGTAGGAACTTTTGTCAATGATTTTTATTGCTTAACATTAATGTTATTTTTTTTTAAATTTATTTATACCTAACTGAATTAGTTTTTGAATATAGAAATTATTTTTTTTCAAACTTTCTTTTTTTAAATAAAAACTTGTATGCTTATGCTTCTAGCTAGCAAATAATATCTACTATCTAGTGTAGCTAGGAGTTAACATTACCAACTATAACAATACGAAATGAAATAATAACCATTCTTATGAATACGACATAATAATTGTGCGTCTGTCATACGACCTAGTGTGCCAGATTTGGTATTTCAATGCACGAGGTCCCGATTTCTATATGCGTTATAATATAATATATTATATTATTATATTTATATGGTCATATGGCCACATGGTTAGGTTGTCGGTATCGTCCGCACGTCTGCGCGTGCAAGCATGGAGTCACTGCCCCGAGTCACAGAAAAACATTCAGACGCAACAGCCAAAAAAATAATTTATAATAAAAACGTGCTTTACATGTCTGTATAATTTATTATAGGTACACCATATAAAATACTGAACGTTTGTATATATTTAAAAAAAAATTGCAATTTAGAAATGACATTTAGTGTTTAGAAAATATGGGGGTTTGGAAATTTAAAAATATTAGTTATTTATATTAATTTACTTATTAATGTTTATAGTTTATAAAAATTGCTCACGGATAATGAATATTAAATCTATTTTTCATTTTTGCAAAACCATTTTTAAGGGGTAGTATTCTGATTGTAAACGTTATAACGTTATAACTAAAAACTACTTGTTCACATTTTAACTATGGAATTTACATAGAAATTTTTTTTAAAAAAATGATCTACTAAATAATTTACAGTAAAAAAAGTTTCTCATTCGAAAAACAGAAGTTTATTTCGTTACACTACCACATGACACTCTTTAAGTAGTTCACAAAATATCAAGAATTTGAAAATATGGTCTTAAGTATATTCAAAATTTCCAAAAATCAGAATTTGAATAAATTAATTACTAAACGAAAAAATGGGTGGGGTGAGTATGCTTGGTGAATTACTCTGTATATTACAATTTAAATAACGAATGAAGTTTTTGTAAAAAAAAAAATTATTTCCATTTGGGTATTTACGCTGTGTTATCGATATTCTTTGTTTTAGATATCTAAGTTTAATTTTTAAAAATAAAGAAAAATAATTGATATTATAATAGTGAAGTTACATGCTATACTACAAAAATCCAATCAAAATTTTAATATTTATATTCTTACACACAAGACATTAAATGTCTTTAAATGTCTATATAATATAATGACCATTGACCAGTTATAAATCATAATCAGTTTGATTAATATTAATTGTTAATGAAATGAGTGAAAAAACAATAACAATTAACATTTAAGTAGGTATTTATAATCATATTATTGCAGTGGCATCATTTGAAAGGGGCAAGGTGGGCATTTCCCCCTGTCTGATTGTAAAAACAGTCCAATTGTTGAGCCGTTATTGTTGATGAAATAACGTGACTATGATATTTTTCTAATTTTGAGGAAATATTTTATATTTTGAGATATTTTTAATATTGTGCGATCACTGAGAACTTTTTTCACGACGATAATTAATATTTATAGAGTTTTAGTTCTAATATATAAACGCGGATATTATTAATTAATGTAGAAATTCTAAAAACAAAATATTCACTTTTAAATTTATCCATGATTTTAAAAAAACCTCTATAATAAAATAAGTATTTATCTAAAAATTTTCCAATTTTCAATTAAGTTTTATTAGTTGTGTTTCAAATATTGTAATTTTATTTGTTCAGCCCCTCTAGAAAAGTATAAAAGGACGGCCAATAAGATAGGTACTATAATTATTTAGCTCTTCTACTTCTTTTTTGTTATAAAATGAGGCTGTTTTTGTTTCACATACTTATAAACTTATGTAAGATGGCCTATGGGAATTGTATCTAGATACAAATTTAAGTGAAAATTATCTTGGAAGCAAAGTGTTTTGTTTTTATTTTATTTAGTTATTATTTTTTTTTTTTTTTTTTTTTTTTGGTTCAGTTATATGGGTTGGTTAATTCGCTTGCTCTCTTCAATAAAAATTGAAATAATGCCACTGTATTATTGTAACGAGAATAATTATAGTTACGTATTAATTTTGAAGCTGTAAACAAAACGTCGATAAGATGCTCAATCGTTTTTAAAGGTTTTATCCTGTAGTCACAAATATTGAATTTAAACATATTAAATATTTTTTTTTCGAATTCGTTTTTATTTATGTTGTTTTAAGTTTTTGATTTATATTTGTATGAATATGATCATTTGTATATTATAGGTATATAACTTGAAAAAATTATAACGAACTTCCGTTAAACAGATAATAATATTTCCGCTGTGTTCTTACACTTCGTGCGATAAAAACAAATCTGCTAACGCCGGTGTAGAGTACTAGAGTGTAACCTCGTCATTGATTAGATCACCTTTAATGGGGGCGTGTTAAATTTTGAATTAAATGATAAATCGTTGCATACGAAAAACAATTCTGAGCGGAGATGGTCTGGGAGCTTATAATATATTCAATGAGGATATTTTATCACGTATTGCTTTTAGAAAAGCAGTACGCTGAATAAGTTTTGGCAAAAATAAATCGCATATATTATACAACAATAATTTAATATTATTTTATGTAAACAAAGTAATTTTAATAATTTTTAGTAGGTATAAGAATAGTGTTTATGAATAGGGAAGGGATAGTCTATATTTCTAGAGATATTTTATTATAGGGGTATTTATATTGCTATAGCATGTGTAATTTTTACTTTTTTTAGGTACTTATTAGTAACACAATAGGTTGAACTAATTTTGCGAAAAACAAATCGCAGATATTATATAATAATTAATATAATATAATTTCGTAAAATATTAGGTACCTACCAACTGTTATTAACGTACCCATGTGGTATACCGTGGTATGTCAATACAAACGTGCCTAAACCAGGGCCGTCCTAAGAAGAAATAGAGGCGAGCGGGGCCCAGACTCTGGGCTTCGCAAATTTTACTTGGATTTGGGGCCTCACGTTTTTTAAAAAACAAAATAGGAAAATTGGTTTCAAAAATGAATTTTGCCCTTGTCCTCGCAAAAGTCAAGGACTTAACCTACCGCGGAACAATGTGAGTGCCTACTGAATAGGTTCGTGGTATATATTTAATATAGATATAATCTATTTTGCAGTATAAATAGTTTAAAATTAGTCTAAATACTTTGAACGCGACGTCATTGTGTATAGTAAATAATAAAATACGTAATGATGAAAGTTTACAACAAAATAATTAAATTGGTTTTTTTTTTTTTTTTGTTGAAATATCCAAATTCCCGAAATTTGAACTCGAAATGTCTGTAATAAAAAATCGTTCATCATTTAATATTATGCGATGTTTTTAAGATTTTCTGGTTGCTCGGATTACTCCGTAAGAGCAGTTTCGGAGGTGTCCCGTGCCTATTCATCAATATTCAAGGTTTGGCTATTTCAATTGAACATTTCACGAAATTATTATCTCTTTATTATAGCCGTATAAGCACTTGATTAAAATATTAATCGTGGCCAATGGGACACATACCTGTAATGATAACTTCTTCGAATGCGATACGCACTATAAACATTACGCAATAGGCTACAGTACGCACAATGCACTGAAAAGTGAAAATGCATTAGTTGAAGTGTTGTGTCTAAAGTGAGAACAGACGAGAACACGACGTCGACTGTCTAGGCCAATAGTAAAATTATTGGATATCGAACACATAGAATTTTCACGAAAAACAGTCAATCCCTACGTGAATGTATTAGAGAATATTATGTAGGTATGCACGACCTTTGAAGGGGGGGGGGGGGAGAGGGCTGTGACTTTTTATTAATTTTGTCTGATAAATATTATTAATTATAATACGACTCTTCATTCGTGTTACGTCGACAGGCACCTGAAATCTGAAATCATTATTGGATAGGTATATTATTATAATAAATGGGTAAACGATCAAAAATATTTTTTCTGTGAACAGGTAACAAACTCGTCAATATTTACTTTAATCTTTTAAGTCATAATCATTTAATATTATGGAAAATAATATCTAATTATTACTACTATAATATTGTATTATAATATACATTAATAATGATAATAACAAATATACCTAAAATCGAAACATGTATTTTTTTTTTTTACGTTTTATCATTAATAATATTATATTAAAATATTTTAAATAATAAATGCATTTCGATATTAAAATATAGTGTCAGCAGTGATTCTAACTTGAAAGTTGTAACACAGTGAATGTGCAAACAGCAAACGCATACGATAATAATGTTATATTATTATTATTATGTGTGAATACAAAATAATGAAACGACAATGACGTCAAAATGATAAGAATTTGATAAAATATTGTAATGTTGATTGTGAGTTACGACACGGACCTTATTGTTTTCAAAATCGTTAACTGGCCAGTACTGTTGGGAAGTATTGCATTTTTTTAGTTTAAACTACTTCCTTTTATAATTACCATTGTGGACCTTGAGTATTATTAATTTGTTTTATATTATTAATTATCTGTTATCATATTGGCTATTTTGGCCCATCACACAGAGGATTGCAACAGTGCTCAAACAATGGTGGACCGATTAGGTGAGTAATATTTTATTTCATGTTTTATGATGTATATATATATATATATATATATATATTAATTTTCACTTGTATATTTTGTATAAATATTTGAATTTTTAGTAAACAGTGAGGCAAATGCTCGTCGCATTACTATGGTTGAAAGTTGTTTCGGTAGCTCAGGACAAGTAAGTGAAATCCTTACTACCTACTGAGTGTTTGACAAAATGACATTTTATGAATAACATTATATATGCCTACTTGGTTTTATTATTTTATTTTGCTGATACATTTCTTTATTTATTATTGCAGCCTTTAGCTGTTCCCGGGCGTGTGTTAGTTGGTGAAGGTGTACTGACAAAAATTTGTCGAAAAAAACCAAAACCTAGACAATTCTTTTTGTTCAATGACATTCTTGTATATGGAAATATACTTATAAACAAAAAAAAAGTAAATATTATGAACAGTATTGTAAACATTAACTTAAGTTTATAAATTTGTTCTAGTATAATAAACAGCATGTTATACCATTAGAAGAAGTAAAATTAGAATCTCTACAAGATGAAGGGCGTAAGTTATGAATTCAATTACTAAATTACTTAATTACTATTAACATATTAAAAAAGTATCATTATATGTATCCTAATGTTAAGAGTTAAGAAACGGTTGGTTGATTCGAACGGCATCCAAATCATTTGCTGTATATGCAGCCACTTCAACAGAAAAACAAGAATGGATGGCACACATAAATAAATGTATTGAAGATCTGTTAAGAAAAAGTGGTAAAAAAGCTGTTGAAGTTCATGCTGCTGTATGGGTTCCAGATTCTGAAGCCAATGTTTGCATGCATTGTAAAAAGACTCAATTCACAGTCCTTAATCGAAGAGTAAGTGCACTATGAAAACAATTATATATTGTATACTTATTAAAGTTCTTATTTCTTTGTTGATTTCAGCATCATTGTCGTAACTGTGGTACTGTAGTGTGTGGTCCATGTTCTAGTAAACGATTTTTATTACCAAATCAATCGACTAAACAATTACGGGTCTGCCTAAATTGTTTCGATAAACTATCTAGAGATAAAGCACAACAAAACAGCACTAACATCAATTATCTCAGAAACTGTATGTTTGTATTATAACCTAACCTATTGAAAATCTTTTTATCTCATTAATCAATTCTAATTTATAGCCTTAAAAGATCGTAGTGAATCTTCTGGTGACGATGATTCTGATGATGATGATAATTTTGTTCCATCAACTACAACACCAGAGCAAGTATGTACATAATAAAATTACTGGTTAGTATTTTTCTACTTATAATAAATACTTTTTTTTTTAATTTTCAGCCGAAGTTTTACTGATTTTACCATCTACATGAGTATTTTTTTTTGTTTTATTAACATTTTCTATGAAGTTTGTTATTTGTGGAATTATTCAATTTGACAAGAGTTTAACCATAATTGTTTATATTCTAGAAAAACATTGTACTATTTAATTTATCAAACAATGCAAATTAAAACCATAGATCTATTATTTTATAAAATGTGTAAAATCCGAATTATGTATTTGTGATACTTTGTTAATAGTATTATTAAGTTGTTCTTATCAATATTAATTTATTCAATATCTTGTTAATATTAAATATTAGTCTATTATATTTATTTACAATCAAAGTATTTTTTCTGATAATAATTTATTTTTACAATGAAAAAGACCAAACAATATTATTAATTTGGGTCATTAATATTTAAGAATTTATGCATAAGTCAATTTTTAATATTTTAATGGGATGGATTTATTTTTATTGCATTATATTATAACTATTAATTATTATCATTTTTTCTAACTTGTTTTTTATATATATATATATTGTTTTTGTAATTAAACTATCCGCTGTTATCAAAAAGAAAATTTGAAGAATTCAATAATCACAGTATTACAGTTAGTGTTACCATTTAAAATATAGTTTTCTATTAATATTAAGTAACATAACTAGTATAATTTAAAAAATAAAACAATATATTATTTAGTTTAAAAAAAAAAAAATGTATTAACAAAAAGCATACTAATTTAAAACATAAGTTTAAATATAATCGCAGTCACTTCCTTGTTGATTTTTTGTTGATGTTTATTGTTGAACACCATGTGAATTAAACGTGATTGCTGTGCTTGTGTTAATGGTACATTGAGTTTAATGGAGTGTTTCATAATTTCTTTGCATTGGCGAACATTTCCTAATGTGTCTAAAATATAAATAAAAACTTATGTATTTTTTATAAATCAATAAATCACTGACTGAATCATATTTTAAATGTCCATACAAATGCTACTTTGATATTACACTTGTACAAATATATGTAATTATTATATATGGTTTTTTTTATGAACATTTATTTGTTTTTAACAATAAAATATTTTTGAATTAAATTGTTATTTTGTATGATAAAAATTACAATCTTTATGTATCTAAGTTCATAAGTATGATGACCAAATTTTTTACTGAAATACATAACATACTAAAGAAAAAAAAATTATAATATTAAAAATATAAATGAGTTTAATAATATGGATTTATTTCAATGTTTGAATGAACATTATTTGTTTATAAAAATAAAACATTAAACATTCAATAGAAAATCATTTTATATTCCATTAATTCATATTTCAAGGTAGTTTATATAATAATTTTATATTTCTAACAGATATTATTGTCTGATATTTGCTAATATATCTCTTTGACATAGTGAGTTATTAGTGACATTATTGTGAGTTAAAGATAACTGATGATTCATTGGCTATTCCACAGTAATCATTCATAATAACCTCATAGTTACCATAATTAAAGTAATTTTAATAAATCAACACATAAAAGGCCTAAATATGTAATTTTATTATACCTTAATATTCATGAAATAATTTAGAATGGAGACAAGCAATGAAAATTAAATATTTCACCAATTGGCCTATAAATAGCCTTCAGAAAAAACATAATATATTATAGTAATGAATTAATTTTTAATTAAATTATTATTATATTTAAAATAATTTTATTTTTACCATCAACTAACAAGTTTTATTGAATTAAATACTTATTTGATTTTTATTGTAAAAAGTAATTATATATAAATTATAATAAGTTACATTAATTATTTTAGCTTATACTAATTTTGGTAGATGATACAGGATTGGAAGTCACTTTTTGAAATTTAGTGACTTGTAGTAACTTATTTATACAATTAGTCTCTTGTGTCAATTATTATCCAAATTTGACTAAATTTAAATTATTTGTTATATTTGTTGTTGTTTACAAATAAGTGATTTTAATTTTATTTTTTTAAAAAAAATATTGTGGGACAGAATATGATATCTCGACTATTTTAGCCACTCTTATTAATTCATTGATAATATGTTCCCACAGGTTTGTAAGTTATAATGTATAAAGGCCACTTTAATGTTTAATTTCGGTCACCTAATCACTTTTTAAAATAGTTTTAACCATTTCTAACTTAGTAGATAGCAAAAACTATTTAATCAATAATATCTAAATATAATTTTAATAGAAATATTAGATATATAAAGTATAAATATAATATACTCACAATAATACTCAAATAGAGACCTTAAAATCCATTGATAAGGTTCCATTCGTTTATGCTTTAATAGAATTATCATTATCCTTTGAACACAATCAATTTTATGTGTTTTTAACATTTTTCTTGTAAGAACTGGTGTAAGGTATTGTATATTTTCTATTAAATTGGTATTTTGTTGTAGTAATTTTTCAGCTTCTAGGTTGTCATTATATAATTCACTTAAAAATAAATACTTCCATAGTATGCACATTGGATGATAATCTCCATATCTGATAACTATCGTGTTGACAAATTTTGAAACCATTACTACTGATGCAAAACCATGTGATTTAACAATAGTATGAATGATAGGTTCTAAAATGTAATTGACTTTTGTGGCCTCTATAGGGTAGAAAGTCTCAAAAATTTTAAACATGCTATATAAATTACCATTTGCCCAATACGCTTCTGCAAAATTAATTTGTAATTCAGATTTATTAATACAATTACCATATTTTTCATTGAGCCTCTTAATTAATACTAATCCATTAATTTTGCCATGTCTTGCCATTGTTAACCTGAATTGATTTAATGCACTTTCACTGACTTGAGAATAGCCATCAAGGCATTGCTGTAGATATGTGGTCAAATGGTCTGGATCATCGCAGAGCTCAAATATAGAATTTGATTTGACTTTTGACAATTTATGGTCTGTAGTGATAACATTGTTTGATTTCCATTTCATCATATTTTCCAGAACCAAACTATTAGTAAACGCATCCAATGCATCATGGTGGTAGTTGCAAATTGGTTTTTTCAATTTGTGTGCATTGCCTTCCGCGGTAAATGTATTTTTGTTTGAAGCCAAATTTAAATACACTAAGCATTTTGACGTTTGACACTTTGAGCAATTATAAAAATGTGATATATTACGCAATCTAAACATCTAACAGTCTAATAAAGTACCTAAGTACTTCAATAATTTTCAAAACACATACTTTATTATGTTTATCATGTTATTCGTTTTGAAAAAAAAAACCTAATAACAATTAATAAACATACCTGCGATAAATGTATCTAACAATTAACGAAAATTAACGAGTATCGAGAAACGACATTGAACGGAATTCTAAAAATTATTTTCTTAAATAATAAGTTACAACAAATTAGCAAACTATATTATACTTAATAGTTTATTTTCAAAGTACCAGATGTGATAACATTGTTATCAATCACGTTTTATCGTGGTTTGGCAGTTGTGATACCGTCGTAGAATGTTGAATGTTGATCAATGGCATTATGCAGTTACTACATAGATAGTAATTACTATAAAATTTACTATTATAAAAAAATAATTGCATTTCGGCATTAGCTACTTTAATATTTTATTATTAGCTTATCTCGCGCTCTGTGTTTGTATTAGTTTTAATGCTTGAAGGTACTTAGGTAGGTATTGTATTTGAAATTTGACTTGTAAAGTTGTGATTTTGATTGTTATTTTGTTGTCACTTATAGGCTGAAATGTGTTGATGTTTTGTTGTTATAGGCAATTATTTTACAGAATTTAAACTCGAGTAGTGTATAGTTTGTTTCGTTGTAACGTGGAAAAAAAATCTTACGATGGATACTCTGGCTGAGATCAAACGCAAAATAGACTCTGGAAATGCAATTTCAATAACCGCTGTAATTATAACTCGATGATCATTGTATATTATACTTGAATACCTATCTAATACAAGTTTAATTCATTTTTAGGCAACAGACAGTCTAATTAATGTGGTTAAAACTAAAATTAAAGGAAATCGTTGGGACATGATAAATGTAATTATTTATTTTTATTTTATTTCTTGTTCTATTCTTAGTAATGTATCAATCTTAAATTGACATTATGTGCATAGTGCTGTTACATATTTTATACTCATGCCTCATTATATTATGCATATTTATGACTAGGTACTAAAGAGTAATACCTAGATATACAGTTGATTTTTGGTAACTTGAAAATTCAAGGGGTTAAAAAAATTAAGAGTTTTTAAAAATTGCATGCCATAAAAAGCCAATAAAATGTTATGAAATTTGAAGGAAATTTTTTTACATTTAAGATATTATCTAATTTCAAGTTACCAAGAGTATATTGTATTATATAAATTTAAGACTTATTATAACGACAATTGTACTTATTTCACATAATTTTAGATTCCTGAAATGTTACTTCTTCAAGAGTATTGTTGTCATCAAAATCCAATTATCTGTACTACTACATTAAGAGCTTTGTGTACATTCATGACGTCTAATAACTATCAACACCAATTGTTAATTGACTGGTTAGTCGTCCTAAATCCTCAAATTAAATGCAGAACTGGATTTATACAAGAAATATTTGAATTAATATGTTTTGGGTTAAAAAATAAACAAAATACTATCAATTATAACATAAACATTCTGGTTGACATTCTAATACAAATTATGGATGAAAGTATTGAAGAATGGCATGTAATTTTGTATCATATGAAAATCTGTACAAATTTTGATGATCATGAGTAATAAATTATTTTGATTAATAAATTACCTATTTAATTCTAATTTGTATTACACCTACATTTTAAATTAATGTTTTAGGTTTATTACAAGCTGGTTGAATGTAACAAAACGATTATTTAAATTCATTTTTTTGTCTCAAACATTATCAAATCATCGTATTTTGTTTGTCAGACTATTTGTTGAAATACTCAACTGTGTTTCTGATTATGATTTATTATTTGAAATTTATTCTTGGCTACAGGTAAAAAATATATTAATGCTATGAAAGTTAATATTCTACATACTATCATATTTTTATTAATAGTTTGATAATTATTTATTACAGGTTGATAATCTAGATGATATTCTATTTTTATACAATTTTTTAGAAGAATTTTGTGACACAATCCCTGATGCACTACATGAAACAAAATATAATTTATGTTTGTGTGTAATTCAAACATCAATTCAACTTATTTCACATGGTTTCGACCCAACATCTATGTTCCTACGTTTGAATAGTCTTTTGATATTGTGTCCATGTGCATCTGATATTTTATTGTTATGTTGTTCAAGAACTTTAAGTTTATGCTCTTCAAAATTTTTACTCAAAACTATTGACTTTTGTAATATACATTTTCCTAAATAATTTTGTATTTTACTTAAAATTTTTATTTTTAATTTCAGGCTTGAATGTTGTAAAAAACTATGGATGCCATAAAATAATTGCTCAGACTGTTGTGTCAAGTATTTTACAGTGGAATCGTATAAAATTAATTGATGATGACAAAATGACTACGATTTTATCAACTTTTAACTTTGATTGTAAGGTCTTCTTTTACATTTTATGAAAATATGTACGACTTATATTTTTATATTTTTAGTTGATATTTCCAGGTCATGTACTAAAAACCATAAGTTATTTCCATTTTTATCAAGTGATTCATTTTTAATTACATCATACTCACTGATTAAGTATGACTCTTTATTTGTACATTTATGTAACTTTATTGAGTGTACATTAGAAAATAAATGGTAAAATATTTAACTTATTATGATTTTGATTTTTCAGACTATGTTCAGAATTTAATAACAAACAATTTACCTCAAAATGGTTGTCTGAGATTAATCATACCAGTGATTTATTAAACGATACTCAGTTTAATTTTTATTTGGCAGGTCTTTACTTAAGTAAAATCTGTGATCGGTCTCAACAACAAACTGTATTAAAATTATTAAATAAACAGTTTTTGTTGCCATTAATTTCATATTCTATAGATCTAGAAGTAAGTCATTATGGTCGATTTGATTTAATGAAAGTCATACCTACTGCAGCTTGTATACCGGTAAGTCTATTATTTTTATAAAGTAATATATAATAATAAAATAATGCATATTTAAATAGAAAAATTGAGAATTACCCTGAAAAATATTTACCACTAACAACCTAAAATATTACTAATAAGTAATAATGATAATCAATAACCGGGAAAAAAAAATTTATCAAAATTAATTTTCTATTAAGTTTCCACTTTCATTTCAACATTAATCAAAAATCTAATTTCAATTGACTTTTAACATTTTAACAATTTTGGAAATTTTATCTGTATTTAAAAAAAAGTTTCTAAATAAAACATGTATTGGGTATAATAATGTTAATTAGTTGCGCAATTTGATGAACTTTTTGAAAATGTTTTTGTTTTTTTATAATTTAATTTAAATTCTAATAAAGGGTCATAGTTGATTCCATATTTGATAACTAATTGTTTTATCGTTGTAAATACTCATTTAAATAATAATAAAAAAAAAATGTTTTCTTTATAAGAGTACAGCTTGGTGAGGAAAAATCTACTAAATTTACTCAAAAAAATTTTTAGAAAAATTCCAAATTAATATTTATGATTGATTTTAAGTCTCTGATTAAAAAATATGTTTCTTCATCAATTATAATATTTATCATTTAAATTGTATTAATTCTTAGTAATGTATAGTATACAGTGCTCTATAAATAATAATTCAAATGTAGACATTTTCTTACATTTACAAATTGTTCTAAGACTGTGTGTAATGTTTTCTTAACCTTATACTTACATACTAATTTTATTTATCTTTTCTAGGAAAACATTTCATTGGTGATAAGTTTAATAAAACGTTTTGAAAATAGCAATGATGAAGCACTAAATAAATTAAGCATTGATATGTATTATGACCTATGGATAACAGAAGTTAGATGTTACAGATTTTTATTGTATTGTTTATCAAAAGATAAACAAGGATGGCAGTGGAATGTTGTTAAGGCATATACTATTAGAAAAATGGTTAAATCAAAGTAAAAATAATACTAAAAATAAGTAAAGATATTGACTGTAAAAATTATATTTTATTTATTAGTCCTAATTCAGATTTGGTACCTGTTTTGAAACAAATGCTTGGAACTTACATAAAACATTCTATGTACTTGCCAATGAAGTTGACATTAGAGTCTTTAGTAGATTTGTGTCTTGCTGAGTATATGAATCCAGAATCTCTTTTAAATATGATTGATAAAACTATTTTAGACATTCACCATCCTTCAGTTATATCTAGGTATAATTTTGTTTATTTGAGTGAAACTAAATTAAAACCAATGATGTTTAATTTTTTATTTTGCACAGCTATTGTAATTTATTGATGGTGTCATCTAACCAAACTACAGATAATGAAAAACGTAGTGAATTTTTCCAAAAGTTATGGTCTATGGTATTATATTCCAATGATGATACTGTTAAATCTGCTCTTAGGTAAGTTTAAATTACTTACACCTTTATAAAATTTTAATTAAAATGTTTTAGATCTTTATCAAATGTAGACATGGAAACTATGTCTCTCAATGTTTTACCTAAAGCATTTCAAAGTTATCCAAAAATTGTAACACAGTTGGAAGATTTAGAAAAATTAGATTTATTCAATAAACCTATACCTGGTAACAGTTTTATTATTATTTCTCATCAGTCATTCAATCAATTATTTTTTTTTTTAATAATAAAATATTTTATTATTATAGGAGAGTGTTGGGTTAAATTTCTTCAAAGTATTAACAATAAATTTATCAATGAAGCTCAAATGATGTTATCAGTTTGGCTTAGACGAGAGTTGGAAAAAAATGTGATAATAAGAGTCCAATCAGACCGTTAGTATTATAATAGAATATTGTTTTTTAATATATTGTTTATTGAAAAATTATTTTCAGACGAACCAAAACACTTGAAACATCTTTCCGATCATAGCATTGCCCGAGGATTAATGTCATTTATTGTTCCAAAACGAAAACAAATGTTGGATGTTGATGAAGATACCAAAGTGGCTTGTTTAGCTGTCATTAATGGTGCTGATAAACCGATGTATCCATTTGATTGGGGTTTCTTAGATAAATATGTGACTGAAGGACCGAATAGCAAACTTTGGAAAGAGTCAGTGATATTAATTGCAAAGCAATCAACAAAATCTACTTCAGCATTTAGACTTCTATACAAATGCTATGATCACCACTCAAATTTTGATGTAAAATTCATGCTCTTAAATATTTTTTTTAGTTTTTTACTTATGTTTATATTAACAAATTTTTTCTAGACAAATCAAATTAAATTACTTGTTACAATACTATATAAAGTTTCTAATATTATTTTTCACAATTTACAAAAGCAATTTGTGACAGATGTAGTTAATGAAATTTTAAATAAGTTACAAAAAACATATGAAAACAGCAATTTAGGTATAGTTATATTAAAATTTTTAAATAAATAATTAATTTTTTTCATTTTATACATGTTTATTATATTTTACATATTTTGTAGATGTTGAATTGCTATGTCATATTTTATTGGAATTTAAACAAATATTACAAAGTCCCCTAACAGATATGGAAAATGTATACTTTATTTGCGATATTTTACAAAATATATGGTGTACAATAAATTTAGAAAATAAGGTTTGTTTGTATATTCTTAAAAAAATATCCAAAATACTTATTTTGATTAATTCTAGGAAATACTTAATGCATTTCTTGGTTGTTGCTTAACCATGCCAACTGAAATGTTAAAAAACTTACAACCTTATCCAGTTCAAGAATCAATGCTATTAAAGTTTGTAATTCTTAGCTGTGCACAAAATTTTATATCTAGTAACACATCCTTTGATTCACTGAATGAATGTGTTCAAGCATGCAATCAATTTTTCAAGTAAAGTAATTACATTAAAGTAATGAAAAATCTATTTTAAGATTATAAATTTTATTTTTAGAAATAATACGTTTTTGTGTGATACTATTATTGAAGTCTTCAAACTTGAGATGTTTATTCCATATCATCATGAGTTTATTGATAATTTCATGATTTATCTAACCAGTTTCACAAAGAAAACAAATTCCTTTACAAATGTTTGTATTGTTAATTTATTAATAATTTTTCATTTATTATTAATTTTTTTGGCATTTTTTTATTTTGGGTATATTAAATGTTTATTTTAGGATTTATTTGATAGTTTATGCTCAATTTTCATTAATATCATAGTTACATTATCAGGATATGACAGTATAAATTTCACAAATAACAGAAAACTGAATTGTTCAGTTTTTCCTATTGCTTTAGAAACATATTCTAAAAATACATCACGGGTAAGAATAATGTATTCAGTTTGTTTTCATTTGTTAAAATTGTATTTTATAGTCTTTTAGGATTATTGAATGGCTAAAAACTATGATAACCATTTCATCTTTGTCAGAAGAATATTTTAATCTGTTCTACAGTTGTTTAGCTGCATTTAAAAATGACAAATATTTATTAGTGTGGACAAACAGAAAAAAAATCATATTACACTGACCATCGTTCAAAAGACTAAAGGTAATTTTTATATTAATTTAAACTTTGTCTCTTGTACCATTCATTGCTATATCATTTGAGTTGTAACCATTTGGATTCATGGTTTGCCATTTCCAAAAGTCTTTACCTAAAATGTTTCATATATATAATGTATGTAAATATATTACTAATAATTTACTATATTAACTTACACATATCATCTAAGGTATATTTAGCTTTCCAACCAAGATCAACTTTTGCAAAATCACAATTGGCAAACATTGATTCTATGTCACCTTCACGGCGTGCTTCAATTGTATATGGTATTTTGACACCTGTTACTTTTTCAAAGGTTTTTACAAAATCCAACACAGAAGTTCCTAGTCCACTTCCCAAGTTATAAACCTAAGATCATTATTATAATTAACATACAATAATAATAAATGCATTTTAATAAGTTATATATTTTTATTTTCATCTATGATTGTGATGATATTATTACTATTAATTTAGAATTATTTTTTCTTATGATAAAATATTTAACATGTCTTATTAGTTATGAATTTTTTAATATTATAACCAAGTAATACCAGTGGCGTCAGCAGAAATTTTATATGAGTGATGTCATAAACTGGAATAACAAAAATGCTTTATTTTTAATCTTTATTACAATAACCAAAAAAGCTCTAATCGGAGAGAAAATTCATTCTTCTGGATTTTATAGAAACCTAATTTATAATTTGTTCTGAAGATATTGGAATGGCTCAATGAATTTTTGTTAATGCAAATCCATTTAACCTTGACTGCTCAGTTGTACCTATTTCCTATATATATTTTCAAATATTTAAGTGTAGAAAAATAGTGTTTGCTAGTGGCTATGGTTACTGGAAGTGTATCAGGATTTTTAAAAGTTTGTAGATGAATGGAAAAACTGTGTTCTCACATTAACAAAACAATTGCACAATATTTATAGATAAACTAATAAATTTGCACTTGTCTTGTTAAAAATAAATTTCTCTTATGATTTATATTTTATTGTAGTCTAAATCATCTTTGGAGGTTATGAAGTTTAAAGTCATTGTTTATTTCTGAATGAATTATATATATGGGGAGAAGATAGTAAAAACATTGTAATAAGTTATGATATTTTAAATATATTTTCTCTAACCTAATCTGACCAAGAATGCCACATTAGATCTATAGTAGTTTTTTGCTGTAATATTTCCATTTAATGATATTTTTGTATCCTGGTTAGTTTATAAAAATTAATATCTAAATTTGTATTTTTACTCCACTCTTCAACTTTTTTAAACTTGTTTAAAAATCCATAATTTTTTTATTTGCACACCTTTTTTTGGAAGATTAGGTCATTTTTTAGGCCAAAAAAGTGTTCGTTAAATCAGAATTCGGCAGTTGAACTTAATTTCTAAGTTATTGTAATTTGAAATTTTAAAGTATAACAAGTAATCATTTCCTACGCTTGCCGGTTCCAATCGCCAAACTCGAGGTCTTATGGATCCCAAACCCCGCGAGAAGTTGAATTAGTCTACCTGGAGGGAGAATAGAATGAGTGTAAACCTAAGCTAACTTTACAGGTGTTAAGTAACAACAGGTGACTTAACGTTAAAGTGCAAAAAATATAGGTTGAAACTCGGATCCTTTATCACGGCGAAGGGTACGGCTACCACTATGCTACGACAATCCATTTTTTGGGGATGACAGTATTAAATTATTTAATATAACACACAAATATATATTAACTTCAAAACTAAGTCCAATCATCAAATTATAACTACCATCGTTTTCAGTATACCTAATTACATAAGTTTAAAAATAAAAGTGTGTCCGGTAAAGTAGAAATATACTATATTATGTTATATTATACATTTGGCATGTATGTGTTTAATAATAGTGGATTGTGGTAAAAGCTAACAGTTACTTATAGTGTTGACTGTGTCGTTAAGTCTTTCCAAAGTCGAATTTGAATTCATGGGTTCATTATCTGAATTTTTATTATTATTTTTTTTTTTTTTGAAAAAACGGTAAAATTGAATTGCTACATTTACTCAAAATTAATTTAATATAATTACAGCAACCAAATTTAATAACATTTTAAAATTCAAAATACTCATCAATAGATATAATAATGTATATTATTATCAGTTATCACTATAAATCACGATATAAGATAATATACTCAACAGAGCTTTAATGCCCAATGTTTTTATTCGATTACGGCAAAATATAAGAAGGGCATTTAGCCCCAAGCGGAATTTAATGTGGTTAAATAATGCATATATTTTATAATCTCAATGATAATATATAATTATACAATATACACTAAGACCTAGTTGTGATTTTTCCTATGTTGAACAAATGATTTTTGACGCATCATTCTGGAGACCAATATCAACACTGTGTTGACTGTTGGTTATATCTATACATCTTAAATCATGCTAGAAACAGTGCTTGAATTGAAATAGAGGATGCTGGGGGACGGAGTCCCTTTTGTTTTTAGAAAATATTTATATGTACCCCTTCTAATTATATTCTAATCTAAGACATTTTTACATGATCAGGTACGCACATTGTTTTTACACTTTTGCATCCCCTTTCTAACTTTGTCCCAATTCAAGCACTGGCTATAAACCACTACATTTACACGTCTAAATTATTTTTCTGATTTGACCACCAACTTGATTATATCTATGGACTAGTGTCTCTGGTACCTATCACTTTTCAGTTATCACTGTAGATATTTCCGATAAAAAATTTTGTTTTGAACAAAAACGGACAAACTACACATATTATTATGATGATGAACTGGAGGTCCAAAGTCCAGTCATGTTTAGGAAATAAATAAAAAATCCATCTGGCGGAAACATCCCCATACCCTCTCCTAGATCACGCCAGTACGCCACTGGGTAATAAAAAATCATTTGACAATTCATGATAAATTTTGTAAAAATCCAATTTATAGAAATTTATAAACGTACACTTCCTTACATGGTACTATCGGTGTATATTTATATAAGATAGGTAAGTATATACCAAACACGAAATCATGAAGGTACTCACCTGTAAATGTGCATGTTTTGATTGTAATTTTTTTAATGCTGCCACATGCCCTTCGGCCAAGTCCATCACGTGAACATAATCTCTTATGCCTGTGAACAGGGAAATTTATGAACAAATTATAACAGTGCTCGTTGACGTATGTAAATGCCATGTACCTGTGCCGTCGGGGGTTGCATAATCTCCACCGTAGATTGACAACTTAGGCTTCTTCCCCAACGCCACTTGCGCTATATACGGCATTAAGTTTGAAAAGTTTGTCGTTGGGTCTTCTCCGATCAGTCCCGACGAATGAGCTCCCATCGGATTAAAGTACCTCAGGCTCACGATGTTCCATTTCTTTTTTACACAAAACAGAAAGAAAAAAATTAAACGTTTCATTTAGGAAGACAAATCAACGAGCCGATGACAGCTGACTTTAAAGTTGTATATTAACATTTATGATAGGATAGCTGCATTATATTCATAGATTTATAGAAATAGACGGAACATTGTCCCCGAGGACTGGGAGACGTGGTCGTGCTAAACGGATTAAGAGAGACAGCTTGAGTTTTATCATAATAGCGCGAGAGAAATTAAAGAACTGCCCCGAAGACAGCCAATTATCGAAGTGTTTCTGTTCAATTTTTTAATTTCTTTCAATTTTCTAAATGCGACGAGCACCATCCTCGTAACAAGTTTCACCAACTCGCACGCGTTATCATACCTACATGGTCCGCCTATTTCTACAAGTATGGCTATATTGTCATTATATATATATATATATATATATATCATTTCGGTCAGTATAGGTATTTACTTGATCGGAGTTTACGACGTCCCTGAGTATTTCTTCGATGAAATATTTCGTGCGGCCGTACACATTGGTGACGTTGCCAATCGGGTGACTTTCGGTTATGGGCAAAAACAATGGGTTACCGTAGACGGTACACGAGCTGGAGAACACTAGCTGGTGACACCCATGAGTAGCCATCACTTCCAGAAGATTCATTGCGCCGATTATGTTATTCTTGTAATACTTGAGAGGTTGTTTCATCGATTCGCCGACCGATTTCACTGCTGCAAAGTGTATGACACAGTCGAATTTATGCTAAAACATATCAGTTCACAACAATCACAAAATAACGACGATGTAATAATATAATAGCTAAGTAGGCACCTAGGTGTGCTGTCAGTTTTTTTTTTTTGACATCAATGTCATTAAATCTGGAAGGGCTCGCAACTCTATGCACTTAGACACTGCGTACCGCGTATTAAATAGGTACAGGCTCTCAAAAATGATTGTAAATATTTTTACGAAAAAAACAATTTTCTATTAAAATTGTTTATATTATTCAAATTAAATTGTACCAGTCTTAAAATATATATAGTATATGTACTACGAAAACACTTACCAATATAGGTACCTACTTATTAAGTGTATACCTATACTATATATACTTAACCTATTATTTAATAATGAGTAATACTATAATACCATATTATTTTAAAAATAATCATAAAGCAATTAGTAAATATGAAAGAATCGAAAAATAAAATAATATTGATTTTCAATGACATATTTTGTAAATCAAAGAGGGAGATTGTGTCAAAATTAATTATCTACAAATTTCATTTTTATAATGTTACTAGCTGTCCTTCCCCCCCAGTGTTGTCCGAGCCAAATATTAAGTTAAGATTAACCTGAAGTGATTTACATGCATCTAAACCACCTAGATAGACAATACACTGCATTGGATCACGGACAATATGCGAGCAGTAAATTATCTACAAGTAGGCAAATCCAATCCACCTGTGGGGACCCCATGAGGTGCGCAAGTGAGTGAAATCAGAATCAGGTGAAAAACATTACATAAAAAACATTGCGACGGTTGTCCGTGCCAAAAATTTGTTTTTTTCTATACATTTATTTGCAAAAATGTGTATATGATATATTCTTATTAATTATAATAATGAACAGAGATTATATAAACCAATAACGACCATGGTTACCAATAGCAACCATTTATAAACAAATATTTCCATCGTAAATCTACCTTTTTAAATTAGCCCATCTTTTTCCCAGAGGTCTAATCTATCTCTGTTGCAAATTTAATCGCAATCGGTTGAACGGTTTGGGAATGCATAAAGGATAGACGGACAGACAGACATTAATTTATATATACATAGATATGTAAAATAAATATTATCTATATATTTTGTCCTAGGACTTGGACTAAAGCAATTGTGGAAAAAAACAATAATATAAATTATTATATTAAATCATATTCATTGTTAATACTAATTACTATTATTATTAATATTATTTTAATTAATTATGGTAAAATTTAAATTATTACGTTTGAAACATGTAATACTTATTTTTAGTTAAGTAATTTTAAAAAAGTTATTTTAACAACTTATGAGGAGCGAACATTTATGGAAAAAAAAATCTATAATATATTGAATTAGTTAATTTCTTGGTTTAAAATTACCTAGTCTGATAAATAACACTCAGTTAAATAATAGTTGAAAACTTTTGATTTTTATGTTCTTTTCCAAAAACCTGAAACTTTAACTGAATATTAAATTAGGTTTGTCTGTTTTACCTATGTTGATAAAATAAATACTCATAAGGTATGATTTCTATAAATAAAAAATTTATAAATATAATATTAATACTACAGCATATCTATGTTCTAGATATATTATTTAAATTCAGATATAAATTTAAAAAAAAAAAAAAACATTTGTGTAAAGTGTATTAGTATTTATAACTAAATAAAATAATAACAGATGACAGAAAAAAATATAAATATATATTAATATAACAGATTTAATGTATAATATAATAATTAATATATTATTATATAACATATAATAATAATTAATTGATTATTAATAAGATTATTCATAATGGTTATTATTAAGTACCTATACAATATACATAAACAATAATATTTATATTATTTTAAAATTATATAGATACATTATCACGGGTGCTTTAATATTGACTAATAAACCAACTGAACGTTTTGCTAACGGTAAAATAAACCCAACGTGCAGATATGTTTACTCAGTTTATAAGTTGAAAAATTAATTGTTTTGACAATCTAAAAACTAAAATGTAATTTAAACATATTGTTTTAAATTAAATAATTTAGATTTTTGCGCCAAATGTATAGACGAATGAGAAGGCGGTAATTTCGTATGGGTTTTATTTGATGTGCGGAATGTTAATAATATGCTAATAATAAATTGTAATATTAATTCCACAATAACGTTACGCTTAAATCGTCATTGTTTCTACGATTATTATCATACGATGATTGACGGTAGTATAATCAAAGCCTCGTTTACCTAACTTTATCGGGCGAACGGTGCGACTCTCTACTTGAGAAATTGCAAACAATTTCCCGAAATCACAGCGATTCAATGGGTCAAGACGACCGATGATAATAATAATAGTGACGAGTATATTATTATAATCGTACCTTGTCGAAGATGCCGTCCAGCTGCCGGACGTCCAACAGGTCGCACTCGTAGAAGACGATCTCCTTGCCGGTGATGCGGCGCACCCGGTCCAGGCTGGCGGCGACCTGCTCCTTGCCGACGCTGTTTGCGAAGTTGTCGATGGCCACCACGTCGTAGCCGGCTTCGAGCAGCGACAGTACGCAATGGCTGCCGATGTATCCCGCGCCGCCCGTGACGAAAACCGTCTTGATGACCACCATGGCGTGTTATCTCGTTTTCTGCCCGCGGGAGGACTTCGCGGATTTTCGTAGTGCGCGCCTTGCACGGCCCGAAAGGACCTGAAACGATTGCCGTCGCTATGCACGCGCACCGGGTTTGTGCGACAACGTTTTCGTGCGGCGGAGCGCCGTTCGGCGTGCGATTAAACGTCTGGTTTTCGATCGGACGACCGAGTGAGAAGAGGCCGACCGGCTTCGCGCACGCCGCCGCACAGCACAATGACGTGTATTGTATACTACGCGTGTCTACTTTGGTGCCTACCTATAGTTATACTGCAGCACACGTCCGCGTAATACGTAATTCGAACGCCGCGTCGTATCGTCCTTGGCCTTGGATTCGTACGGCCGATGAAGAAGATCCGGACAGCTGCGGATTTGGGGTGGGGGGGGTGGGGGTACACGGTTTGTAATAATACATGTGCGTAACATACAGAGTGGTTCTTTTATCAACAACTACAACTGTAAGCCATTTGTTATCCGTAAACACAAAATGTGTTTTTTGAAAGTCATATTTCCCATTACCCAATATTTGTTGAGGTTTTCTACTTCGTTTTTTTTTTTTTTTTTGAATGGCAACATATACTTTTATAATTCTATGATCAGAAAACGAATAATATGTGCTCGGTACCTTATTTTTTTTCCTGATTAACAGGCAGCAGAAGAGGTTTTGCTTGATGTGTACAAATTAGGCTACAACATACATAACACATACACATCGAGCGTTTGCAGGCAGTCTTGATAAAAATACTTTTTAAATGTAATCAGAATACGAATACTTGGTGTCGTTTGTATTTAAAATACGTATTCGAATACTATCTTTCAAAAATATTCAAAATACTTTTTACGAGCACTTTTATCGTATATTATAATATTTGTATTTTATAGGCATATAATATTATATTTTAAGGTATACTTAATATTATTAATAAAGATTTTAATGAAGTAATTAATAAATACATTCTTAAATTGGTTCAAAAATTTCAGATGTCATATACCTATTTAATTTTGTTCAGATCAAGACGTCAAGCTAAACTTCAGATAGAAACATAAATAAACATTTTAGCTATTGTATCATTTACGTATTTTATGAAGTCTTGGAAATTCTTAGAAGCATTAAACAAGATATTATTTAAAGAACAATAAAAAAAAAAAAAAATTTAGTGTTCTAGAACAAAATACAAAAAAAAAGTATTTTAAATGTATTTGAAACACCAAAAAAGTATTTGAATACTTAAAAAGACTGTTTGCAGGTTGTTCTGTCTCACTTTACACGGATAATATTTAAAGTACGACCCGTCAGTTTAAAGTCTCATTCAGTCGGCTGCGCAAAGATTGGCTCTTGGTTCAGCTTCAGCTCTTCTCTTTTCTTCGTGTTCTTTGCATTATATTGTAAGAGGACTGAGTGCGGCACCGTTGGGAGGCAGCTTGTAGTCCGGACCGGCCATACTCGCGAGACGGAATATCGATGGGCTAGCAAGTGTACCTCACAGTGATACTGTGCTCAGTACCCATTAGTTGATTAGGTACTATTATAAATTCATAACATAGAAGTATTTAATATTTAAATTATCATCGAGTAGTGCACCTTGACTTGATGGGACCCATAAAATGCAACTATAATTGACTGTAATATACAATACTGATTCGAAATTTGATTTTTATATATTGAAGTCCTCAAAACATATTGTTTTGCTTTAGGATATAAAGTTAAAAATGTATGGTTGTAAATTAAAAAAGTGAAAGATGTCTAAAAAAAAAAGTGTTTTGGAATATTTTGTATTATAATGACTTTGTTGTTAGAAATTATTTAACAAAAACAAAAAAAATATATATATATTTAAAAACCACATAAAGTTATAGTAATAAACAAATTAATGTCGGGTTCGTGATGAAAGAATCATTCTGTATAACGATTAGGTTACACGTTTATAAGTAGATAGGTTTGCATGGCGGTATAAATGGTATATAACAGTTACCAACTACCAGCTATGCAGGCAGCGACGATTGGCGATTTATATTATGTCGAGCCCGGAACTGGTTTCCACTTTACGCCACGGGATCATCGCGCCGCGTCGTTACTTATATACTATTATTTTGTGGTAATGTAGCCGAATGGATGCACCATAATATACACACGTGCTGCGTGTCGTTTATTACGTATTATAATATTATAATGTGAACATGTTTAGGTATGTATATACATAGTTATGTTAATAAGCATTAGTATGCTCTTTGGAAATTACCTATCTACATTAGAACTTCGATGACATTTTCAACACAACCGCAGTATAGGTATTAATACCAGTATAATATGTACCTATCCACGTTCCAACTCGTCTCGTTTGCTATACGTCGGTGCCACTAAAACGTATAGTTTTTTTTTTTTTATATATTTTACTATATGTTTAATAATAATATTTGAGTTATTTTTTAATGTTTACCTACTATTTTGTTATATGTGTGTTTTACGAATGACGTATATTAATAACTTATTTCTCTAATATAATCTAATATAGTGGAACTATGCTAAAATATTCTGAAATATTCTCTTTAGTTAAAATATGCATTGATATGCAAAACTAACTTTTTTTTTTTATCGATTCTATAGGTTATGAGACGCAAACATTTCTTGCTCCCATTAAACAGCATACGTTTGTTAAAAATTTGTTTTTGCATAAAAATCCAGACTCCAGTAATAAGTAACAACAATACACGTCACATCGAAAATTATTAAAAGTACAACAATATCTGATAATCACAATAATATTAGAATATATTATGTATTACTTATATGGTTCAGTGCAGTTATAAGACAATACTATATATGTATAATATATATACTGTATATATTTTAAATTATAAATTAAAAATAACACTGATAAAGAAAATTATTTTATGGATATACTTTCCTCTATCAAATAATATACCGACTTGTGTGTGTATATATATATATAATATACAAAATGACTCATTTAAAGTAAAACACTCTTTAAATCGAAAAGTATTGACTTTTTTCAAATTATTTTTTACATTGTTTCAAGTCGTTAAAAAAACGACATTATTTTAAAAAAAAAAATATTTTCATATTTTTTAATCTTATAACTTTTGAAATTTTTTACTGTTTTGAACGACAAAATGCGATTTTAATTTCATATTTAAAAGCGGAATATTTTTCCGATTATTTGGACTACATTAAAATCAAATTTCGGACGAGTAGTTAATGAGTTATAAGTTTAAACTTTTAAAGTATATTATATGAGCAAAGGGAACCGTAGTGCGCGGTTATTCCGCAAAATGTTAGTCCACTACTTCGCTCATTTATACTTAAAATACTTATAACTAGAGTAGAGAAGTTATAAGAAGTAAAATTTGAAAAATATGCACACAAAAAAATTGAAAATATGCATTCAAATTCACTAAATATACACAAAAAAAATTATATGTTAGAAAAATTATTTAACAAATCAATTGTTTATAGAAAGAAATATAAATAAAAATAAAATATTGTATTATATAATCGTAATTTAACTAAATCTTCAATCTTGGTTAGGTTATCTTCAATATTGATATTATCCTTAAAATAAATATTAAATATATTAATATAAAAAAATTTTTAAAGTTACTTTTTTCTCACCTGATAAATTATTGCATTGCATAACCAATGTTTTTTTTTTAATATTGATTACTTCGAATTTTCGTAGATTGTCAGTCAGTATGGTTTTGTAACGAGAAAAACTTCTTTTGACGTAGATGTTATTTGTGCGTATTTTTAAAATGTTAAATCATATTCAATTAAATCTCCTGGTAAACCTTCCATAGATGAACTTTTGCCATTTAAATTTTTAATATTACAGAACACCCATTTTTTTTTCTAAAACTTGATTAAATTTGTAATTTACATTCATTCTAATGTCACCAGCAATTTCATCCAATTTATTTTTGTGAATAAAACAGTTTTTACTGAATCAGTTAATGATACTCCTTGAGATTCTAATTTAGTTATTGTTGATGGTAAAAACCTATAATTGGAATGCATAAATTCATATTTGGTCCCATTGACATTTCATTTAGAAGGACTTGAGATTCTTTTATAGATACGGCATCGTTAGAATCAAAATGCTGCACAACATCTCGTATTTGTTCAAAATATTGGCAATAATAATAAATAGCTTCGATCCAAGTACAACAATGTGCGACTACAGGTGAGCGCTTGCATCCCTTTTACTACTACTTTATCAACTCAAGGAAAATGACTGAATATTTTCTTACGATTGTATCCTACGAACATAAAGTCTACACAAGTACCGTGACGTGCATACAATATAATATATAATACCATAAAGTTTTTAATTACATATAACTTTGATAATGTTTCTCTTGGAAATGTGTGAATATGTAGAATATGTATGAAATATGCACAAAATAACCAAATATGCCTTTTTGTTGAAAAATATCAAAATATGCAAAAAAAAAATTTAATATATCAACTTCGGGGCTTATGATTTATATTTATAACATGGTTTTCTATAAAATAGATGCTCAAAAAAAAACATGCACATCATATAACGTCTCTGCCCCACTTATAACACATGAAGTAATCCTTTAAAATACGATTATTATGTATCGAAATACTAAGTTAAATATTTTGCTTCGAAGTATGAAATTAAACTGAGGTGCATTATAATGGAACCACAACTTAAATTTTTTTTTTCGAAATTTGTTCCATGCTTTAGTAACCAATTCGTAATCATCCGTAACCACAAATTTGAAATTCGTAACTTAAATCCATTAACGCAAAAATCGTTTTCCAGAAACGGGTGCTGGCGAAACGTTATACCAGCACCCGTACCTTAAAATAATCTACTTAAAAATTTCAAATCTTTTCTAGGGGTTAGTAACTAATTCATAATCATTTGTAACCACAAATTCAGAATAATTTTTATACTAATCTAAAAATAATTTAAATAAATAAAATAATAAAATTAGGTCATAATAAAAAAAATTACATTCCTCTCTTTCCTTTAAATTACAAATATATTTGTTAACATGATTGTATATTTACTTAGATAGGAAACTGAGTTATTTTTTTTTCATATGATACTATAAGATAACCTTACTTTTGATACCACGTATAATATTAAACATATAAAAAAATCCTTTATTATAATTTAAATTTAAAATTATTTAATATTTTAGTTATTATAAATTCACTTTTCAATGAACATATCGTAAAACCGAAACTCTTTGATATTAAAAGTTGTATTATAATATATCAGCTGTGAAATTTTCATATTGCCGTAGCATAATATCTATCATCTATGGCAATTGCCAAAATCGTTGTCGAGGACGAAAACGATTAACGATTACAAAATTTCATTATGCAAA